>QGOD01002593.1:97253-133860 GCA_003313065.1 Sarcodon sp. MG97 | reverse complement strand
TTTCAACTCCCTTCGCACACGGTCAACAACCCATGGTACAAACTTCGCAATGGATACCTCAACAACAAGGTGCAACCAATCCTAACCCACAACCTGGAGGAGGACCACAAGAACCGCAAGGTCCTCAAGGTCCACAAGGCTCTCCTGGTCAAATGATGGCACTACAAGTGATATCGACACAAAGAGGCCCCAAGTTTGAATTACCAGCAATTTACAATGGCGAAGGTGATAAGTTTATCGATTGGCTTCATGACTGTACTATCCACATGGAAGAAAACAAACATCTATTCACAATGGACAAATGGAAGATTTTATGGATTCTATCATGAATGGGAGGAGTTGCTCATGTATGGGCCATGACAATTATACAAGATGCCAAAAGACTAGGCCAGCACAATTACGATTACGGAATTAGCCCTACCAACAACTCAGAATATGGCACCTGGGAAGCTTTTCAAGAAAACCTGTGGACTAGATTCCACGACCCGCTCCTTAAGAGACGCGCTCAGAGGATCGTCGCAATGTTCACACAAGGAAATATAACAGCGGTAGAATACTTCAACTATCTCGAACTATGGTTGAAACTGGCAGACTTTGAACCTAACCAGTTCAATACCTTCTTAATTGGTTATTTGGAACTAAATCTAAACCCAGACCTTTGGAACAACATCATTAGGACTCACGGTCGAGTGCCTAATATATATCAGGAAGCACGACAATGGGCTCTGCAGGCAGACCAAGTACAACAACATATGTGATCGGTAGGATGATCAAATACTCATTCACGACACCCGGTACAACATCAACGGTTAGATCGTGATGGAACTCGACACCTACAACAACTAACTCGCCAAGAGAATAATCAAAGGAATACTGGACGAAGTGCTTTCGTTCCACCCACTACGAGTCAAGACCTCGCTCAACCGGTACCCACTTTCACTACAGGAACAGGAACGACATATGGAGGATCAGGACAACCCATGGAAATAGGAAGAAGACAGCAGAATCGTAAAGGACCCTGTCATTTCTGCGGCAAAATGGGACACTATGCAAACGAGTGTAGGTCACAACGAAACGTTCAAAATCCTCAGAATAATCAACAACAGAATACCTCAGCAAACTCGCAACAGACAAGACCGAGAGGAACTTCAAACAGAGGCCACAGCAGAGGATGATCTAATCCCTCTCGAGAAAGACCCGGCAATAACTTTCAATATGCCCCTCGTCCTAATCCGATGAATCAAAACCGCAGACAAGCGCAAATTGAACCGGATTCAGGAGATAATCAACGTGACCAAAGATCACATATTCGCAGTATGTTTGAACGTATGGATGGTGCCACCCAACTAGATCTCGTATCAGACTTGGCAAAAGCCCTAGGGCAGTGAGGTTTGGGAACCCCGCTATCCAAACAGTCACTCCCACCAAGATACGATGAAAAATAGACAACCCCTTCCAACTAGATGTTAAAGGAACTATCACGAGAATGGACACCGGAGAAAGTTTTACTGCCAAAGGACTTGTCAACTCTGGAGCCACAGGTTCTACATTAAACAAAGATTTCGTTGATCGATATAAGATTCCACTCTAGAAACTAACTTAGACCATTCCAGTCACCAATGCGGATGGAACCAGGAATTTGGCAGGACTGATCACTCATTAGGCGGTACTACTATTACAAATCGGAGATCATAATGAATGAAAAGCTTTTAGCATTTCAAAACTTAGTGAACATGACTTCTACTTGGGCTATGACTGGCTCATAGACCACAATCCCACTATGGATTGGGCTAATCACACCCTTTCCTTTAATCGCTGCCCCGAATCATGTTCATCCTCCAATTCCCTCCAAAACACCATTTACAGAAGTCTCAAGACAGACTCTCTCTCATTAACCATACAATCAACCATAATACCAATACCACCCACGCCGAAACAAGAGAAACCTTGGACGGAATTAGTCCCCAAAGAATATCACAAATTTAAAGACGTCTTCACTAAGGAAAAGTTCGATGAACTTCCACCACGACGGCCATGGGATCACGCAATCAATTTGAAACCGGAATTGACCAACCTGGAAATACGAGGGAAGGTCTACCCTATAGATAGGGACAAAGAGGGTGAACTGCACGCCTTCTTAGATGAAAACCTGGAGACTGGCCAAATCCGCCACTCCAATTCTCCTTTTGCATCATCATTCTTCTTCATCAAGAAAAAGGATGGTAAACTCTGACCAGTCCAAGATTACTGCATTCTCAACTCAATGACAATACCAGACCGTTACCCCCTACCACGAATACAGGATATTGTGAATCAACTCGCAGGATCTCAGCTTTTCACTAAGTTAGACATCCGCTGGGGGTATAACAACGTCAGAATGCGAGAAGGTAACGAACACAAGGTAGCATTCGTTACTAAATTCAGTCTATTCGAACCAATGGTTATGTTCTTTGGACTTTGCAACTCACCCGCTACATTCCAACGTAT
Organism: Sarcodon sp. MG97; assembly: GCA_003313065.1. Classification (NCBI taxonomy): domain Eukaryota; kingdom Fungi; phylum Basidiomycota; class Agaricomycetes; order Thelephorales; family Thelephoraceae; genus Sarcodon; species Sarcodon sp. MG97. Next base: position 131,373 of record QGOD01002593.1, on the reverse strand, counting down.
GATGAATGATATCTTTAATGACATGATACGTGCAGGTGATGTCATCATATACATCGATGATATACTCATCCATTCAATCGACAACATCCAAATACACTCCAAGAAGGTCCACAAAGTATTACAGTGTTTGAGGAATAACCACTTATTCCTGAAACCCGAAAAATGCGACTTTCACAAGACTAGAGTCGAATACTTGGGACGCATCATTAGCGGAGGACAAGTCTCAATGGATCCACACAAGGTCGATGCGGTAGCAAAATGGCCAATCCCTATGAACAAAACCAAACTACAACAGTTCTTAGGATTTGTCAATTACTACTGACGATTCATCAAAGATCATTCACGAATTGCAAAACCACTTTACGAACTAACTGGCAAGAACAACTGGAACTGGACGGAAGAACAAACGAAGGCGTTTAATACGCTTCGTAATGAAATCCAATCAGGCGGAGCACAGTCCTTACCTAATGACAAGGACCCTCTGCAAATACATTCAGATGCTTTACTCAGCGGAAGCGGAGCCACCTTGGAACAACAACAAGACAACGTCTGGCGACCCATCGCATTTACTTCAAAACTATTCACAGCTGCGGAATGCAATTACACGGTATCCGATAAGGAATTACTGGCTATCATACATAAGGAATGGAGAAGCATTATCTTATCCTGTCCCCACAAAGTCGAAATTTGGACAGACAATTCCACCATAACCTTCTTCAAAGAACCACAAAACCTCAGTTACCGCCACGCTAGATGGGCGATGATTCTCAGCAAATTCAATTTCACCATTCACTATATCAAAGGATCTCGCAACAATGCCACAGACGCTCTATCAAGAAAAGACAATTCCACCGAGGCAGTGCTCGACAATAAACAGATAACGCTGATACCTCCGAACCGATTTTTTGAAGGACCTAAAGAGGCTAAACTAAGGGTCCTACACAACGGCAACTTGGACACACTCCAAGTGAAATTACTGTCCAATGACGCCACCACTCCCTCGCAAGGATCTGCCCGAGTGGCAGGATACAATTTATATGCCATCCGGGATGATGTCATACTTGCCCAGGATAGAAAACTCATTCCTATTGGAATCGTGATCTCACTACCTCCAAACACTTATGGAAGAATCGCACCGCAATCGGGACTAGCCCTCAAACATGGAGTAATAATAGGAGCAGGCATAATCGACGCCAATTATCGAGGCGAAATTCAAGTTTTACTCTTCAACAGAGGAGATCGAGAGTTTTTATTCAAGAAAGGCAACAGGATCGCTCAACTTATCATAGAACGCATCGCCCAACCACAAATTGTCATAACGCAGTCTTTGACAGATACCACCAGAGGAACACAAGGATTTGGTTCAACAGACACAACAATTCGATCCTCAAATACCCCCATACATGTTGATAACAAACACCGCGAATCCATACAAAAGATAATAAACAATCACCACGATGCACCCACTGCCGGACATCCTGGAATCAAAGGCACTCTAGAACTCATCAAAAGAAATTATCACTGGACAAATATGGAAGACGATGTCACTAAATATATTCAAGGATGTTCAAGGTGTCAACAGACAAAGATCGATCACTCCAAAAGATGAGCACCGCTCGTACCAATTACAACACTGTCAATACCATGGAAAACCATATCGGTAGACCTAATTGGACCTCTACCCGGTAGCCAAGAGTTCGACATGATCATCGTAATCATTGACTACTACACCAAAATGAAAATCCTGAGACCGACCACTTCCACTGTCATAGCACAAGAAGTCGCCATAATATTCTTTACCTTTGTCTTCTGTAGATTCGGTATACTCTCCCAAGTTATCAGTGATCGAGGACCCCAATTTGTGTCACAATTCATGAAGGCATTATACTCCCTACTCAAAATCCAAGGAGCACCTAGCACAGCGTATCACCCACAAACCAATGGACAAACTGAACGCGCTAATCAAGAAGTGGAACAATATCTACGAATCTTCACCAACTTCCACCAAAATGATTGGGCTCAGTGGTTACCCATCGCAGAATTCGCAATTAACAATCGATACCATAATGCTATAAAAACCACTCCATTTAGGATGATGTATGGAGGAGATCCTTCCTTCACAACAGAAAATCCCCTTCCAATTACCAACAACCAATCTGCCACCAATTTCATTCAAGGGATGGAATACGCGCACACTAATGCTGCAATTTCACTAGCCAAATTGCAGGAAATAATGAAACAATACTATGATCGTACCAAAGGCGTTTCTAGAAATTATCAGAAAGGAGACAAAGTATGGCTAGAAGGCCGTAATATCAAGTCGCAAAGACCGACACCAAAGCTTGAAGATCGTCGATATGGTCCGTTCAAAGTCCTTGAACCAATAGGAAGTTCAAGTTATCGCCTCAAGCTACCCACCTCTTGGAAGATATACAATGTATTCAATGAAGTGCTGCTATTGCCATATCACAAACCCGCATTCCCTATTCAAGATACGCCTCCTCCAAGTATTACTACTATTAGACCCTTTAATATAACAAATTTGATAGAAGAACTTTGCCATAGAACTAACATGGCATCTGAGCTCACTCTATATAGGATTGTCTCTGAGTAGTATAAGAATCAAAGGAATTACCAGGACACACTCTTGATATACATAATCCTATACCCAAATCCCAGTATCTCATAACTTTCTGTCATAAAAAATAGGATTAATATTGAAGAGAGAATAAAAGATAATTAGATACTTGAGTTGATCAAGTATACCATCAAGTATCTCAAGTAAAGATACAATATTTGAAGTACAAAGAAAGTAAATATTATATTCTTAATGAATGAGAGTGCAAGGTAAACTAGCAGGAGTAAATAGAAAATAATAGTGTTTGTTCCATTTTTTTGATAGGTTTTCAGAGGTATTATCACAGTAGAGCCAAATAGGAAAATAGTAAATATGTATACCACTAACAAGAGCTCTCCATTTATTACCTTTTTCTAGATCAGTATTCACCTAAGGTAACAGCTCACTATCTAAACTTGGTAAAGAACCTATCCAAATAAATTCTACCTCATCACAGACAAAGTGGACTGTAAAGTAAAGTACATACTGTTAGGATTCTTAGATATTGGTCAACAACTATAAAACCTAATTTTCTAGCCTCTAGAGAAAGAGATAATTAATAGTATTGTTGGGTAAGTATAAGAGTGAGAGGAAAACCAAATCTAAATTAAGGAGATGACTATCAACTACAGAGCAGTATCTATCCTAAGTAGTTCTAGAACATTCCATCTGCTGAATCATCAATGACATCATAGAAGATGCTGACTGATAATGATGTAGTGTGAGAGAATACTGACTAAGAATAAGTAATTGTCCATATGTAATCATCTACTCTGACATAAAGATCTCTACTAATCATTTAGATCTTGACTAAATTGCCAGCTGCCCAGTGTAGAGCACTGTTTGGAATTCAGTCAGCCAGTCATTGTCTGGCCATTCAGATCAGCACATTGTCAATGTTGCCTGCCCATGTAGAACAGGATGATAGACTGAATGGGGTCAGCTCTCCACTTTCTTGCTTCTCAAATCTACCATTACACACTTATATACTACACTTGGGAGTCCCAAGACCATATAACCTTTCAACTCCATGCTTCCAGTCTATTTGTGGTAGAACGACGCTGATACTTAACTGAAGCCAATTTGAGCCCCTCTGATGAATAACTACAAAACGTGCCCAATATGATACACGACATCCCCATGGACTTACACAGTCGCATACTCCTAATTAGTCCCGACCTTTACACCTCCCAGTATCTCGTTGAAGATTTTATTGTTCGCTCCTCCAATACTGTTATTGGCATAAACTGCAAACTCGATCTCCTTGAACCAGCCCTTGAACTCATCCTCAAGAAGAATCGTCTTCATTTCTTCAGCAACTTGACGAGGCGGGCAAGCGTAAGCGCCACAACCCATCGCACCTGAAGTGTATATTCAGACCGATCCGAATCACAATAAAAGCTGTAGTTCTTACCTAGGACCATAATGTGCTGCCCATTATGAGCGGCCATGCGATACACTAACCTGATCTTTCCTCTCATATCCTCCAGAACCGATTTCTCTGCAAATCGATCGTTCTCCACTTCTGGTACACATGGCGCAGCGACGGTGATTACAGAGACGACTTCTTGACCTTCGACTGGCAGGTCTACACAGTCATGATCTAGGTCGTCTTTAAACACGACGACTCCAGGGGAGTAAATGCCAGCGACAGAACCAAGACCAATGTTTGGCCATGGATAGTATTCTGGCTTGAGCGTACCATACAACGTAGAGGAGTAACATAGCGCCTCTTCCTACCAAGTAAATAAGGTAATTAGTGTGGGATGATTGAATGAACTACGAAATTGCGAACCTGAGTTTTGGACAACGTCTGTCTCCATCCGCCAGCTCTAAACTCATCACTTGCTAAATTCAATACGGCTACTTTGCCTCGCAATTCAGGGCTCCTTTGCAAGATCTTCCTTGCGGTGGTAAAGGTATCCAAATTGCCGACTTGGACAGTGGGTGGAGGAAATTTAGGACAAGAGGCAGGGGAGAGAGGGGGCAATTGATATTTGATAAATGTAGATTCGGATGATGCGCCTCGCGTAGCGGCGATGATAGATGGCGAGCGTGCGATGGTATCCTCCGCGATCTGTTTACGAGTGGATCTCGAGGAAGACATGGGTGGGTAGTGGTAGTTACTTGAAAACGATAGGCACCGTGGGGGTTCCGATAGCAGTCAATCGACACAGGACACCCATACTCTGACACACAACAGGAAAATCCAAACACTAAGGTATCGACGTGCTAAATTTAGATCCAGCCCAAAAGCAATCCGAGTCGCCTTCGTTTTTGTTATCGTTCTTGTCACCCAAGTACATATGTTTTATTATTTGTCTTTCCTTCGTCCGCCGCCCACACAGGCAGCAACCTCGGATGGTTCCATCACAATCACACCCCAAATCGTCAACGATCTCCGAACAGAACTGTACAGTGGGACTTGTGATATCTTCTACGCTTGGTTACTTTCCTCTCCATCTCATTCAACAACCAAGATGTCTAAATTAACATCATGGAAACAGCACAGTTCAGCATACAAAGAAATTGCTGTTCCATTGCCGTCTGGCGCTCGGTCTGGTCAATCTTGGAGGCTCATTTTGACTGCAAAACCGGCCCAGCTGCACGTGTTCCTGAATGAATGCTCTACTCTTGGACGGGATCCTTTCCCTATTATATCCATGCCTATTCAGATTGTTCGAAAAGCCAGCAAATCCGCAGGCAAACAGGAACAAGTCGAGAGAATGTACAAGCTGACTCGAGATTCGGGGAGGATTTTGACCATCCGGGAGAGAACATCGTTTGATTTGGACAAGGTTTGTGCCTCACTAGTTTTCAAGCATGTACAATCCCAGAAATTCGACAAGCTAGAAAGTGTGGGATAGCGGGATAGGTTTGAGTTCGTGGATCATGCACTTGACAAAAAACAAGTTGTCACCAAACGCTTCTCCGCTCTTGATAAAAACTCAAGAGACTTTACTAAATCCCAACTCGTGTAACGTCATTGAGCTTGGTAAGTTGGGACGTCTGTTTTCAAGATCGTTCCAACCTGACGCATATTCCTGACCAGGCGCAGGAACGGGGATGGTATCTCTAACTCTTGGAGCTGTGCGATCCCTGCTCCACCCAGCCTCTGGCGAAGGAAATATTTTTACAACAGATCTTGGTATGATTATCATCATCATTATATAACAAACAAGCTGGTTGCATCCACTTTTCAGCTTCTGCAATGCCTCTACTCTCACATAATATCTCAGCTAACGCACCTCATTTCGCAACATCTTCGACACACCCTCAAGCGTTTACGCTCAATTGGGATGATCCTGATTTACCTCCCCAAATTCTCCACGATCTCCTCGGTTTTGACGCTATCTTGTACGTTATCAAGTTTTAAAATATACCAAGGATTTAATTATTCGTACTAATACAATATCTAGAATGGCGGACGTTACATACAACACTTCTTCTTTCCCTTCTATTTTGCGCACCATATCGTCTCTGACCACTCATACAACCGCCCGACTAAAACCTCCGCCTCTAATTGTATTGGCTTACAAAGAGCGCGATCCGGATGAGCGAACGCTTTGGAACTTGTTCGAAGACAAGCTCGGAGTCTGTCTCCAGCAAATAGGAGAATGTACCGGTAACGGCGGTGCACCAGTAGAATTTTGGGTCGGTATTGCTGCGACCCCCCAAAATTAATATGTAGGAATCACATTCAATACCAATGCTTCTCCGACATATCAAAAACCACAAATTACACCAAAAAAGAAGTCGCTATAATTGTGGACTAAAGACGCTCTTTTTCGATACATTATGTTTCTTGGCTTTCTTTAATCCCATCAAGCGTCTGATAAGATGCCTCTTCGTCTTCGACTTCCCGAACAGACATCAATATTGTTTGTTGTTCCTGATCATTAAACACGATCACGTCCACTCGGACTCCACTCGAGGTTAAGTCATTAACTCCCAGCATATCCATCGCAATAGCATCGTCGCGCTTGCGATTGGAACCACCGATAGTCATCACAGTTCGATCCGGGCCCTCTGCATTAGCCTCTTTATTAGCAATTTTTCGAAATATTGCTGGAATCAAGACCGTCGCACTGCAAGCAGTCAATGCAACAAAAATCTGTTGAATACACAGGGGTCAGTCAATGACAATATTGTCTATGGGGACAAACAAACCTCAACCACAGCTGCGATAGCTTCTAACATAGGAGACGCAACAAGTGAAAGAATAGCGTGGGCTAACGCAGCCAGAGTGGTTGCCACTGACACAGAAAACACGGACAGAAGGCAGAACGAAAGGACAGAGTTTACACGAACGGCACGCAAAATCCACAGCGGCGCTACAATGAGCACCATATCGGATATGATGGTAGCTGATCCAATTTTGCGAGCCAGTGAGCGTAAGTCGACGTCATGAAAAAATGCAGCAAAGTACCCACCTAATACTTGAGTTATAGGGATAGCCGTACCGAAGGAGCACAAGGCGCCCGGCTTGTTTACCCATGCTGTGAAGGCAACTTCGCAGACCCAAATCGTCTCTACTAGAAGAAACGCCCATTGGAAAATGAACAGGCCGAACATAACTAAGAAGTGATCCGAGTGAGGATATAATATATACTCCACTGTCGTGGAGGAGACCACGCAAATACAAATACTCACGCCAAAGGATCCTACGCTGTTTGCGCCAAGGGGCGAACCGGATTATAGTCAAAAGAATGGATAGTCGTGAGGACCTGATCACGATATCACAAGGGGTGTTGCAAGTCACGAGAAGGAGAAGCCTCTAACCAAATAGGGAGGTAGTAGCCAAAATTGAGAAGATATTCGACCGGTATTCGAATATTCCAATGTATGCGGCCTATATTATGACCCGTTGGAATTCTTGTGTTATACAGGCGAAGAGGGTTTACCTTCTTGAGCGAAAAGAACAGTCCCTGAACATACGAACAAGTTCAGTTGGGAGAGATGATGGTAAGATAGTACGGGACCTACCTGCTACGTAGGTGGTCATGGTTATCATGCCAAGTAACGCGAACGAGTCGTCCCACCACCACACCCGCTTCCTAGCCCTCAAATGGAGACGAAGGGAGGTGATCAAGACCGCGATCGCATAGAATGTTATGGAGACACCTAAAATTGAACAGTCGACAACATCACGGTACGCCCTGAGAGACTTGCAACGGACTTACACTCAAGGTCTCGCACATCGGGACGATAAACCATGGAACAGAACAGGACAGAAGGAAAGGCAGCGCGATGTGCGCATTAAAGTCTGTCGTTCCGAGAGTGATATGCTGTCCCCGTCCTAAGCAGCCTTTTTAACCAACCTTCCGATTAGAAAAAACAACCTATCAGCTGGAAGGCTCAGAATGACGGCTTCTTCTAATACAACCGACTTTCTCGGGGCTTGGGGCACCGATACATATATAAACCTAATAGAAGTTAGTCGCCGAAACAGCCTTATGTACTTCTTAGCCGGGGCGTTCATTTTATAATTTTTATTGTTCGCCACTCACATTGTTGTTCGGAAATCTGATTGAAACATTTTCATTTTCGATCCTGCTACTACTTCATCGGCACAGTAGGATATTAATTTCGATTATGGTGACTATGGAAACCTTGGAGGCGTATTGATATAGTGTTTTGTGGACTGGAACCTAGAACGTGCTTGAATTCAACTAGGTCTTCTGGATTGTCTTGACAGAAGAACCCCCATAGGCGAAACTGATCATATATTCATGTAAGTTAGCGTCACTTGGTTCATTCGGGTTGCTTCAGTAGTGGGACATGCAATCCTTACTAACTAGCACAGTAGGATCACTGTTTCCTTGCTGCACTCAGAAGGTCAACGTTATTCTCAATTTTCTCAGGCACGAACCATATGAAATAGCCGATAATAATATATACGTTTACTGTAATCAGTTTCGATATTTACGCCTTGTTTACACCGACTTCTGTTTCGATTTTTTCTATGCCGCAATAACCTTGGGACTAGGTTCATTCAAAGACACGCAGTTCCGATTTATTGCTCAGAGTATCCTGTCATCCAGTTGAATCTTCACATGGCAGATAAGAGTCAGCATATATAGTCATATAATCGTCTTCTGCATTCGACACGGGGCAACCAGTTCATAAAAGACTTGTATACGCCCTGCTCTTAATAATCTTCTTCTTCTTCTTCTTCGTCAGCAATTGGGATGAACCTCTTTCCTTGTTTCTGCATGTCATCAGCGATACGATCGGGTGAATCCGTATCAAACATTAACACTCACCGCACTGAAATCTCTAACGCTTGGCAGATTTACTGAATGTTTGGACAGAGTTACCAGATCCGGAGCGGAGATCGCTTGTGAGGGATGTGGTGTACGGGCTGCACAAGTATCAAAATAAATCTGCAAAGGTCGAGAAGGCGTCGCACTAATCGGAAGTCCATCCGTATCCGAAATTATTTTTGAGCGCTGCTGATGATTAGAAGCCGGACGGTTTATAAGTGCCAGTGGTGACGATTCTTGAGCATTACTGATGGAAAGAGAGGCCAATTGATGTTGATCTGGTGGAACTAGCAAAGAATGCACAGATTTTGTATTGATAGAACGTGATGAGGAACATGTCCGATTCAAGGGGTCACCAGCCGAGGTTTGATGAGGGGTATGTCCTGGTGAAATTTGGTTCACAGGCGTCTTGAGCCGTTGTTGACGAAGATATGGGTCAGATGCTACCTTCAGTGGCTTCAGTGGTTGCTTATACAGACTTGACAACATTGGTGGGGTATTAGTTCGTAAACCGGCAGGTGCAGGCGTTCGAATACGAGAAGCAACAAATGTATTTGCAGATGATGACAAGTTCTCTTCTGCTTTCCGCGACCGTGTAGGTGAAGGCAACTGTCTGTTGACGCGATCAAAGCCTAGACAAGTTCGTTTTGAGGTAGAAGGACGAGGAGAAGAACCAGTGTCGACATAAGAAGGTAACTTCCGCTTCTGAGCCGGTAGAACAGTAGTGTCATCAGATACACGAGTAGCGTTTCGCACAGCATCTTTGAGATCATTTTTAGCTGAGTCGATATGCAGTGGAACAGCCTGGAGTAAAGGCAGAAGAGGCAGAAGAGCGCTTAAGATTTGGCCTTGCTGATCTTGTATGGTTTGCAAAGCCTGACTTTGAGTTTGACAAAGCTTTCGAGAATATGAGATCAGAGGTAAAAAGGAGAAGATATTAAACAAACCACTCGGATGGTGTCAATGTTTGTGTGTAGACGGTCTACGTGATCAATGAATATCTGTCGAAAATCCGAGAGCTGAGAAGCTTGAGTTGGAGTTCCAATAGCGTCTTGCAAACTAGTTTTACATTGACTGACTGCTCACATCATGTTAGGAGAAGGACTAATGGTGGATATATGCGTGCAGATCATGCACTCGTCTGCGCTTCCGATAATCGAAATAAAAGGCTTGCATGTCGGTAGACACGCGCAGAAAACAGATCAAGGCTCCAGGTACTTACCAGCTTCACCGACTATCTGCTTGGTTGATTCTTCTATATCTTCAGCCCATCCCCTACGGTTATCCAGAGCTTGGCTACGAGTGTCCTCAACTCCTTTAATAAGGTGGTCGACTCTCTCGGAGAATTTCTCCAAAGTTGACTGGGTATCGTGAAGTAAAAGTCGCACAGATGTGCCGGCCTTGTCTAGGGGCGCAATCGGCGTAGAAGTAGTTAGAGTCGAAGAAGTTGGCCTGTCCTTTCGTAGCAGATGGGCCCATAGTGCAGAAGACATGGTAGATGGCGTCGACATGAAAATTAGAGGTGAAGTTCGCCGTGAAGACACACACGTTCGGCATATCCATTTTTTTCAATCAGCGTTTCGGCCACGTGGGGCTTCGAACTTGACTCATTAGCTTTCCATGCTTGGCAGACATTTACGAGGAAGTTGCAGCCATTCGATTCAGCCTGTTCAACGTGTTCCGGCTGCCACCTCTCGCTCTTTCTACTTTTCTTCCTTCCGAAGATTTCCTCGAGCTTTCTCCAATGTCCCTCCGACACAGATACCTAAAACAACAACATTCCGGCAAGAAGTCGCGCGCTCAACAGGATTCAAATCTTTCAGTGAGCAGGTTCGATATCCGGGAATAAAGAACCAGATCTTGGTGCGACGTGGTTTCCCTGATTATCCACTGTGCACATATTCATATGACCCCCAAGTTCTTCGGGTTTGGTTCCTTCGTTGCATTTTCTCTTGCAGCCAAGTGTACGAACTACGATACCGCATATTGGGCACAGAAACTTGTAGATGGTTCTAGCTTTAATGGATTTTGGGGTATTGCGCCACCAACATCAGATCAAATGAGGAAAGCCCGATATTTTGATTATGCAAAAGTTAGTTGTCTAGACGTCCTTGGATCATAATCTAATGATCACTCCTAGTCTATGCAAAGAGGGTTGGAAAGTGTCAGACAGACCGTAGAGAGTTTTCCGTTGACCATCAAAGCTTTCGCTACATGGGCGTATATCTATGTTGCTCAGCCATTGGTTGACGCGAAGGAAGGCAGACGTGTCTGCTGGACAATAGCTCTAGTAAATACCGGAGTCTGGCTAGCGTGGCAAATACCTCGGTTCAAACCTTTCATGATGACGCATTTCACTCACCACCCACTTTCCGGGTTGTCATACACTATGCTCACTGCTATGTTCAGTCACAAATCGTTTTTACATTTGTTATTCAATTGTATGGCTTTGACAAGTTTTGGTGAGTGACTTTATGCGACTTAATTTCATTATTGATCATGGTTTCAGGATCCGCAACATGTGAATACCTAATAAGAGAGCAAGCGCAGTGCAAATCAGGACTCCAGGAATCTACCATTCAATATCATTTAGCTGCTTTCCTAATATCAGGTATTTTTTTACTTTGCCAGCCCTATATTCGCGTTTTTTGACCTACGTTTTCACTTCAGCTGGCCTGTTTTCCGGCCTTGTCTCTCATATCGTCGCTACTAGAATAAACTTTCCACGAATCATCGCAAAGCTTAGCAAATCCCGTGCTCAACCTACTGCGGCGGCCGTTACAGGATTGTCGGCATCGACAGTCAAAGAAAACATTTTGCCGTCCCTTGGTATTTCGGGAGCAATATACTCAACCGTAATAATAACTGCGCTAGCGTATCCGCAGTCTGAAGTGGCTCTGATTTTCCCTCCGACGCCGCCCATCCCTATACAGTGGGGTGTGGGGGCATTAGTGGTATTAGATGTTGTTGGGGTTCTGCGTGGTTGGAGGTAAATGTTATATGGATCGTTTTTGACCTTTGCTTATGATTCGTGTTGACCAGACTTTTTGACCATTTTGCACATCTTGGCGGCGCTGCTTTTGGGGTTTTCTATTACACATATGGACCACAAATTTGGGACTTCTTTCGGACCGTGAATCCGGTGTCGTTCAAGCCTGCACAACGTCACAAGTCATCATAACAACAGCCTGGCCATTGTAACACAAAGGATAGTGCTTGTTTTGTGTTGTTTTTTGTTATCTTAGCAAAAAGTAATCACCACGACTACCGTTGCTCATCATTCGTTGCGATTTTCTAATGAAGATATTCGGCTTTGTTTGACCGAAAAGGATTTTGAAAATCTCTCACTTGTAATCGCAGTCGTTTGCGCGCTCATTGCTTCACCCTAACTAGTCAGGACTCCAACAACTTTTATCGGGACCAGCCTAAATATTTCACGGCGCTGTTACTATGTGGATCTGTGCCACATCACGATTAGTGGAAATCTGTCCCGTTGCCAATGGTTTGAACATGCTCATCGCTTGTCTTGAGGTTGATACATACTCAATGTATATTTGGAACAATTATAAAAACCTAGCTGTAGGACTGAGAAATTGGATCATAACCTTCGGTGTATTCTGCGTGCGGAATGCACTCACGCTACCTCTCCGAAGTGGCATGTTGTGCCTTGCGCATTCCTGGTCACTAATGTAGACGCCAAAGTTATAAATGACAATTATGCTGTCAGGTGTGTGGACGCCGGGTGGCAGCAAGCACTTTGATCCCTCAAGTCGTAGATGAATTGACAAAAGTTGTGATGGTTGTATTAGCGCTAGTTCTCCGTACCTGCGACATCTAGACAGCAAAGTGGGAGATAAATGAGTTTACAAAACATCGAAGGAGGATATCAGATGAGGGGACAGTAAAGGTATACGGAACAGAACTGGGTGATCGCTCGAACGATATTTCGGGTGTCTCAGCTGCACAGGAGAGAAAGGTCTCGGCATTACATAAGCAGCCAGGAGAGTGAGACAACCGCAGCGAGAAATTGGATATAATCACCCCGTTTTCTCGTCTTCCTCATCTTCCAAAGCGCAGGCCGCAGTTCATCGCAATCCCGTTCAAACTTGGTTCCTGCTATAAATTTCTTTGTCATCCTTTTTTTTCATACTAGCCCTGCTCCCCCTATTATTGTTCCCTTCTCTCTTGCAACACCATCTAACCATGCCTTCCCTCGCTTCCTTGTCGCTGTCTCTGCTTGCGATTTCCTCTTTACTCGATAATCCTTCTGTCCTCGCCGCTCCTCGATTATGGTCTCCTTCAACTGCAGGTCAGACTATGCAGCTCACACGACGAAGACCGGGTCCTGTCAATGGAACTGCTGAAGATTGGGGTCTCTGGTTCAAGAATCAAAGAGAAATCCTAGAATCAAAATACGGCGCTCCGAAGGTAGATAAGAGAGCTACTGGTTTCAACCTGTATATATTCTGCAGCTCATCAGAGGTTACCGTTGTCTGATATTCTCGTTAGCATCACTAATCAAAACGCTGACTCGAGTTTCTTTGGTTCTGTTGCTATTGGAACTCCCCCAGTCTCTTATGACGTGATTCTGGACACAGGATCTGCGTAAGTAGATCATAGCTCTATGCAATTCTTAACCTACAACACATGCTTCTATAGTGATCTATGGGTTGCAGATAAAGAGTGTGCAACAGGCTGCCGAGGCGTTCCAACGTTCGACCCAACGCAATCCAGTACCTTCACTAATCAATCCACACCATTCTCTATCCAATATGGAAGTGGTGCTGCTCAGGGTACATTAGGTCAAGACGTTGTAGAAATGGCCGGCTTCTCTGTCCCCAATCAAGTATTTGGTAAATGCCTTACCATTTTATTTCTCTATCCAAAGCTAATCTAGAAACTACTTTAGGGGTCTGCTCAGATGTATCTTCAGGCCTTCTCAGTAATCCTGTCTCTGGACTTTTGGGTTTGGCATGGAAAGCAATTGCAACCTCGGGGGCTACCCCATTTTGGCAGACTCTCGCAGCCGGTGGCGCTTGGGATCAACCTGTTATGGCTTTCCAGCTTACTCGCTTCATAAATCAAACAAGTGCCAACGCCTTGGAGCCTGGTGGCACCTTTACTATGGGATCCGTCAATACGAGCTTGTTCACTGGCGACATTGAATATATCGACGTTCCTAGCGATGCTGTCACTTTTTGGACTTTACCAGTGACTTGTGGGTACCCTTCTATGAACCCGCCGTCGTGTTCTAATTATTGGGTTCTTCAGCTCTAATGGCCCAAGGAAACTCTGTCACCGTTGGTACTGGTAGTGCCTCATATGCTGCTATCGACACCGGCACAACATTAGTCGGCGGTCCTGCTAGCGTTATAGCAAATCTATATGCTCAGATTCCTGGTTCCCTAGCTGCCAGTGGTAATTATCAAGGGTACTACACTTATCGTGCGTATCAAATCTCTTTTGCCCCTGTTATGTCATTGACATTTGGACACCGTCAGCTTGCGATGCTGCTATCAATATCTCATTATCTTTTGGAGGACGTTCGTGGTCAGTTAGCCAAGCCGACTTCGAATTGGCACAGATTGGTGCCGGGCAATGTTTGGGAGCCTTTTTCGATCTCACCAGCAGCTCTCCTGCTTGGATCATTGGCGACACATTCCTTGTGAGTCCCCTTCGTTCCCACTTGTAACAATACCAGGTCAAACCAACATCATGATAGAAAAACGTTTATTCGGTCTTCCGATATTCACCGCCATCCGTCGGGTTTGCTACGCTCTCCGAGACTGCGCTTGCTATGAATAGTATCGGTGGTAGTATCCCTTCACCAACAATCAGTAGTGTTGCTTCTGTCCAAGCCACTGGTGGCACAGACAGAATTTCCAACAGGGCCGAACGGACTACAACAGCGGCAGTGTCCTCTTTATTAGGATGCATTTTCGTCGCCATCTTGGGCTTGCTGTAAAATCCGTGGGGGTGTATGAGACAAACCAGTTGCGTCTCTGCAGGCTTGCGCTTGAGGCGCTTTTGCTTCACAGCCGGATTTCGCAAGACTATTGATGCTTTAAACGGACTTTTAGGGGCAATCCTAGAAAAATTGTAGTTTCTCTCTATTCAAATTTCTCATGACGGACACTTCAGTGCACTGAAATTAACGACCGCTAACTTTAGGATACGGACTGTACCCTATCATGTATGTACACTAACACAATAATGCCATGATATTATAAACACATGAAAAACAATCGATGAAACACGATGTCCAGTCGTGGATTCGGAGGTTGACCAGTCTGACCTTTGAAGATTGTGGTGTGCCAGGTTTTTCTGGCTCGGATTACGTCTCCTTCCAAAATAATAAGCAAAAGCCTAATGGTATTCCTTTTTACGTGAAAGTCGTTGTATGACCCTGGATTCGAAATTGTGGGCAGCATTGAACATGACAACGCTTCTTTATCCTATGACGGGCGCATAGCATGTCTACGAATTGCCGGTGTCACTGCAACACTCCAGCTTAAGCAGTCGATTTATGCTAGTATGAAACAGATCAGCGTTTTTTTTTTCTGCTAAATTATGGGTGTCGAGTGCAACTCTTCATGGGATGAACTGATCCCTCTCATCATTTTGAATGATACTTGGCACTAACTTGTGAACCATTACGGGAAGATATTTTTCGGTATTTGCCATGACATATGATTTCTGGGGTTTGCTAAACCTCCGTGTCGAGTCATTGATTCCGAATCTTGGATTTTTCTCTTATTGGGCGATGCATTTGTCTGAACGAGATGATGGGATGGGACCAGTAAGTGGCTTGTGTTGTTGTGATATATTCCCTGCGTATGTCGTGATAACCCTCTACAGGATGATATTTGAACGATGATGATATTATCTGCCTGTTCCTGAAACCTCAATGCGTGAAGTTCCGAGTCGATGAGTGGGTTTTATGGCAACAGTCTCAGAGGAAATGTTCACGTCGATTATGATCTGCTCACTATAAACAGAAGATTTTGCCTTCTCGTTCATCCACTCATCTGCTCAAATTCGCATAACAAATCCGCACTGCTTGGATATCAAATAGTGAGATTGAAATATTGATCCATCTTTCTATTGTTCATCGAAGGTCGGCATTTCTTAGCTCTGCACCTCTATTACAGGCAGAAACAAGAGATTTGAATATAGGTTGGGGTTACGACACGTGTCCCCTACATGCAGACCCGGGCCATCCTCTTTGTCGGGACGAAACTCTGAATTCCAACACATTTTCGACTCGCTATAACTCTGGCATGGTATGGCGTGCGTCTCAGAGGCTGGGGACCGAGGTGCTTCCAGTTAGTAGTATCCCGGAACTCCACTGGCAGTTTTGACTTCAGTGCTGGCCAGTCGTGACGTGGTAGTCAGTGAATAGTCAATGACCTTCTAAAAGCATTTGACTGTTGGTGATTCCAGGGAGTGCCAGCACGTCGTGTCGTCACTGTCGTGCACGATTCGGGAACCGGCTACCTCCTGCTACCTTGGCCCGAAGTGATTGAGGTCAAGTGATGACCAGATCATAACCGACCAATGGCTTCCCATAACTTTCAATGACCAGAACAAGCACTGTTCGACTTCCACTTCGGACAGACACCTGGTATCACTCGTAACTTCGGGATTCGGCGCGACTGATATCAGCTCACGCTTAGAAGAACAATACCTTGAATGGAGAACACCGAAATAAATCCTTACTGGGTTGTTATTGGTTCGGATCGTGACTAAAGAAGATCAGCTATATGATGTGATTCTTGGTATGGGTCTCCGGCGGATTTGTGGAATTATCATATCCCTACTTTCCTGATCCATTACTGCTGCTGAAAGTGCCATGGACACCGAGCATGCTCAGTTGAGTACGTCTCAATATTCACACACAATCTGACAATACAACCGACTACTCTACTGCATGCAACTAGCGAAACCATATACCCTGCGATGCCCTGCAATCTTGCGGATTATGCAGGTAGTTCGCTTTTTGTACGCAGTAGGACAGTTGGTTGGTCTTGTCTCTGAATTAGTAGAAGGCGATTCTCATAGCAGCCAACCAGGGGAACCTTTCACTCTCGGTGAATTTTCTATCGACGAGTATAGACCTATCAAAGTCATAGTTATCGGTGCCGGATTCAGCGGTATCATCGCTGGAATTCGGTATGCACACTCTTAAATAGTCTCGATGAATTCTGACACACAAACGTCACACAGACTTGCGCAGAAAATACCGAACGTCGATTTGACAATATACGAGAAGAATAATGGAATTGGTGGAACTTGGTACAGTAACAAGTATCCAGTAAGTCGTGTAATCCGAGTCCAGCTATGTGTACTATTCTCTAAATTTTGTGGCTGTAAGGGTGTCGCATGCGATGTCCCATCCCATTCCGTGAGTACATATAACCCTTTCCTTCACGCAGAAATAAAAACTCATAACCAGACAGTATCAACTCACTTTTGCGGAGAATGTGAGAGATATCCTTGATTCTGCCTAGAAGAGTCTAGATTGATCCAATCGATCACAGCCAAACTGGTCCGCATTTTACGCACCAGGTTCCGAAATTCTCGCGTATATGCAGGGGGTGGTCGAAAAGTATAAGCTAATGAAATACATCAAGCTAGATCACGAACTCATCCACGCTAAATACGATGATCCTCAAGGGAAATGGAATATCCGTGTCCGTCGGCCCGGTACTGGTTCCGAGCCGGAGGAATTCGAAGATTCAGCTGATATTCTCCTCGCATGTACCGGATGCTTGAGCAGGTGGAAGTGGCCAGATATTCCTGGTCTGCACGATTTCAAAGGCCGTCTAGTGCATAGTGCAAACTGGGACATCGGAGAAGGATCCTGGGAAGATGGAGTGAAAGATTGGGGCGACAAGCGAGTTGGCATAATAGGTGTTGTACGTTTTCCAACTCAACTGATAGCTCTATTTTCGTAATGATCAAATCTAACAGGGTTCTTCGGCGATACAAATTGTCCCTGCAATACAACCTAAAGTTTCCCATCTCGACGCTTTCGTTCGGAATAAGACCTGGCTAGCTCCTCCTTTTTTGTCTGACATCCTTAGAAAATTCACACACGAAGAGGCAGGAAATTGTACGTGCATCTTTGTTCTTTGTAGCATCCATCTATCTGCTTACGCTTCTGGGTTATATCCAGATAAATTCACAGATGAGGACAAACGAGCGTTTGCGGATCCTGAACATTACAAGAAATTCAGACACCAGATGGAACATAGGATGAATGTGAGCTGAGTGTAGACACTGTCATGATTGAAGGACTGATTAACTTTCCTTGATCAGTCTGGTCACCAGTTAACGCTCAAGGGAAGTCCACTTCAAACTGACACTCGCAAGGCACTCGTAGAAGACATGACTAAGCAATTGGCGAAGAGACCTTGGATTGTTGATCACCGTAATTCGAGATCAGAACATATCGAAATTAATTTGATTGACTGAATTATTTTTAGTTATCCCAGACTTTCCTGTAGCTTGTCGAAGAACTACTCCGGGTCCAGGATTCCTTGCCGCTCTATGTGAAGACAATGTGGACTTCATTACTTCTAGCATTAAGCGAGTGACGTCTGATGGAATAGAGCTATCCAACGGAGAACATAGGCCATTGGATGTCTTGGTGTGCGCCACTGGTGAACCTACTTGGTATAAATTTGATTTCCAAATCTTACTCCTGAGCAGGCTACGACCCGAGTTATCAATATCCATTCCCTGTCATTGGTCGTGGCGGAACTACGTTGCAATCGAAATGGCAGCCATACCCAAAAACTTATCTCAGTCTTTGTATCGACGAATTTCCGAACTTGTTTTTCCCATTTGGACCAAATTCTGGGCTCGCCGCAGGGCCTTTATTGATTTTATTCGAGAGACAGATCGATTATGTGGTCCAAGCTATTCTCAAGATCCAGAGAGAAAGATTGAAGAGTGTAGAAGTCAAGAAGGCTGCTGTGGACGACTTTGACGAGTACTTAGAGGTTAGCAAATATATTTATTGCTTATATTCTTACCGTTAAACGTGTGATTGTATTTGGAAGCATTATTTCAAGAAGGTGCGTTCTGCATTATTCTGATATCATTCAGACACGTTACATTTAATCAGACTGTGTTTGGTGAAAATTGCTCATCGTGGTATAAGGTGAGAAAAGAAGATGGTAGTGTGAGAGTAATTGGACTATGGCCAGGTTTATATCCTCAGTCAATACCCCGCGCAGTTCATGAGATTTATGCATTTTTATACAGGGTCGTCTTCGCATGCGATAAAGACTTTCGCACATCCGAAATGGGAAGATTTCAATTATGAGTATTTTGATTCCAACCACTCTTTCTGGTTGGGTGATGGTCAGACTTTGAACGAGAAGACGATGAGCGGGAACAGTGAGTGGCTTTATTACTGTAATGTCACTTTCTCATCTATTTCCAGGAGCTTGGTATTTGGACGATATTGATATTCCACCTGTTCCTGAGACTTGAATACGATTCCAGACTTATGGAGTCTGTATAGGAACATTTGTAATACTACAAGTTGAGGACCATGACAAATCATGTTATCATTGGTATTTCCTTCTCGTACCGGTATTAGGAGGACAAGCAACAAACCAGGCTCTGAATCCAATCACCTGTCTGTGAAAAATCCCCTCCCACCGTACAAACACCTCATCATGTGGCTCCCAGAGATAATAACGGCATAGGCAATAGAATTTCCATTGTAGTTGAGTTTCTTCAAGGACTCGGAGATATCTCGAGTTCGCAGGCTAGCCAGTAAAATATGGAATGATCCGACGGCATATTACTATGTACTGACCTCGGTCGTTGGTGATAACAGACTGAAGGTTGATAATGAGAAGGCACGCAATTTTGTGTCGTATAGTACGACTTTCCGAACACCCACCTCCTTCTGCCCTGCTTCCCCTAAGATCTCTATATTGTTTCTCCTCTTCTTCTTTTGCACACCTACTTTTCTTTGCAATCTATGCCGACGATCCACTCGCACCGGTAGTTCCATTTGGCATTCTACCCTCCAACTTGAACTTGAACAGCATGTAATTCGACTTTGCCGCCTCCGCCTTTCATAGATTTCTCAAGGCCCCATGTCACTTTCTAGTTTGCCCGGTCTCTACTGCTTTGTGATACCACTGTTGTCCTTGCTGAAGTACTATGGATATCCAGCAAGCTCAATCGAGTAGGTCTCGATTCTGCATACAGGCAAATAGGCTAGTCTCATCAAAGTTTGGCCATTGGTAGACGGATCTTGTAGTAGCCAAGCAGTGGAACGTTTTACTCTCGGCGAATTTTCTATCGACGAGTATAGACCTATCAAAGTCATAGTTATCGGTGCCGGATTCAGCGGTATTATCGCTGGAATTCGGTATGCACATCCTTAATTAGTCTCAACGAATTCTGACACGCAAACATCACAGACTCGCGCAGAAAATACCAAACATCGATTTGACAATATACGAGAAGAATAATGGAATTGGTGGAACTTGGTACAGTAACAAGTATCCAGTAAGTCGTGTTACCCAGCTATGTGTGTATTCTCTAAATTTTGTGGCTGTAAGGGTGTCGCATGCGATGTCCCATCCCATTCCGTGAGTATACACAACGCCTTTACTTCATGCAGAAATAGAGACTCATAACCAGACAGTATCAACTCACTTTTGCGGAGAACGTGAGCGATATCCTTGATTCTGCCTAGAAGAATCAGAATTCATCTTATGGATCATGTCCACGCAGCCAGACTGGTCCGCATTTTATTCACCAGGATCAGAAATTCTCGCTTATATGCAGGGGATCGTCGAAAAGTACAAGCTAATGAAATATATCAAACTAGGTCACGAACTCATCCACGCTAAATACGATGAGCCTCAGGCGAAATGGAATATTCGTATACGTCGGCCCGGTACTGACTCAGACCCGAAAGAATTCAAAGATGCAACTGATATTCTCCTCGCATGTACCGGATGCTTGAGCAGGTGGAAGTGGCCAGATATCCCTGGTTTGAACGATTTCAAAGGCCGTCTAGTGCATAGTGCAAACTGGGACATCGGAGAAGGATCCTGGGAAGATGGAGTGAAAGATTGGGGCGACAAGCGAGTTGGCATAATAGGTGTTGTACGTTTTCCAACTCAACTGATAGCTCTATTTTCGTAATGATCAAATCTAACAGGGTTCTTCGGCGATACAAATTGTCCCTGCAATACAACCTAAAGTTTCCCATCTCGACGCTTTCGTTCGGAATAAGACCTGGCTAGCTCCTCCTTTTTTGTCTGACATCCTTAGAAAATTCACACACGAAGAGGCAGGAAATTGTACGTGCATCTTTGTTCTTTGTAGCATCCATGCATCTGCTTACGCTTCTGGGTTATATCCAGATAAATTCACAGATGAGGACAAACGAGCGTTTGCGGATCCTGAACATTACAAGGAATTCAGGCACCATATGGAAAACAGAGTGAATGTGAGCTGAGTGTGGACGCTGTCATTATTGCAGGATACAGACTAACTAGCTTTCCTTGATTAGTCGAATCATCTGTTAACCCTAAAGGAAAGTCCGCTGCAGGTTGCGACTCGCAAGGCACTCATAGAAGACATGACTAAGCAATTGGCGAAGAGACCTTGGATTGTTGATCACCGTAATTAGAGATCAGAACATATCGAAATTAATTTGATTGACTGAATTATTTTTAGTTATCCCAGACTTTCCTGTAGCTTGTCGAAGAACTACTCCGGGTCCAGGATTCCTTGCCGCTCTATGTGAAGACAATGTGGACTTCATTACTTCTAGCATTAAGCGAGTGACGTCTGATGGAATAGAGCTATCCAACGGAGAACATAGGCCATTGGATGTCTTGGTATGCGCTACTGGTGAGAACATTCTGGTTATCAACGTTATTGCAAAATTTTATTCCTGAGTAGGTTACGACCCGAGTTATCAATATCCATTCCCTGTCATTGGTCGTGGAGAAACTACGTTGCAATCGAAATGGCAGCCATACCCAAAAACTTATCTCAGTCTTTGTGTCGACGAATTTCCAAATTTGTTTTTCACATTTGGCCCGAACTCTGGGCTCGGAACAGCGCCCTTGTTGATTCTATTCGAGAAACAGGTCGATTATGTGGTCCAAGCTATTCTCAAGATCCAGAGAGAAAGATTGAAGAGTGTAGAAGTCAAGAAGGCTGCTGTGGACGACTTTGACGAGTACTTAGAGGTTAGCAAATATATTTATTGCTTATATTCTTACCGTTAACGTGTGATTGTATTTGGAAGCATTATTTCAAGAAGGTGCGTTCTGCATTATTCTGATATCATTCAGACACGTTACATTTAATCAGACTGTGTTTGGTGAAAATTGCTCATCGTGGTATAAGGTGAGAAAAGAAGATGGTAGTGTGAGAGTAATTGGACTATGGCCAGGTTTATATCCTCAGTCGATTCCCTGCGGCAGTTCATGAAGTTTACACATTTTCCATACAGGCTCGTCGTCGCATGCCTTGAGAACCTGGACACATCCAAAGTGGGAGGATTTCAATTATGAATATTTTGAGTCCAACAGGTCTTTCTGGTTGGGTGATGGCCAGACTTTGAGCGAGAAGACGACGGGCGGAAACAGTAAGTGTCTTTCATTTCTATCGTGTCTCTCTCTCATATATCTGTAGGAGCTTGGTATTTGGACGATATTGATGTTCCACCTGTTCCTGAGACTTGAATACGATTCCGGACTTGTGCAGAATCAGTATATGAATATTATTTGTAATACTACAAGTCGTCTTTCCGAGACATAAACAAATGTACACTTAGCGTCTGCCAACAAAAGGACATTGTCAGCAATGAAACAAACGTAGTTTGACCTCTGAAATCGCCCGATTCTGCTAAATGGATGGATTTTCGTAAAAACCAACATGGTCACCGGTATCAGCAGGACAAGCAACACACACAAGCTCCGAATCCAATCACCTGCATGTGCAAAAAACTTTCCCAATCGCATAAACACCTCATCCTGCTCAGAGAGATCAGTTAACGGTGGATAACAACACCAGAGGCACAAGCTTTCTATTAGGGTCACGGATCTTCAGAGAGATATCCCGAGTCGGCAAACCAACTAATAAAATAAAGAATGACCCGACGGCCTACTATACCAAGATTACCATGTAGGAAACACATAGTATGGATTCCATCTGTCCAATGGCTGACCCACTCATCATCAGCTCTATACTGCATGCAGTTCAAGTATGCCGCCTCGGGCCTTTCATGGATTATAAAGAGCCCAACGTTGCGTTACAGTGCAGCCTCCTCTGACCCGCCCTATGGACGGCAAATCTCTGCGCTCGAACATGTCTCAAACTACGGACGTGATAGCGACCCAACCCGCACCGGCAGAAGAAGAAGCTTCCAAACAACATCATCAACGGCTCGGAGAAAGTTTCGTTCTGGGTGGATTTTCCATCGACGAGTACAGGCCTATCAAAATCACTGTTATCGGTGCGGGTTCAGTGGCATCATAGCTGGAATCAAGCATGCACATCTGAATACCATGATTTGACTCGTTTTGAATACATAGTTGCCACAGACTCGCCCAGAAAATCCCAAACGTCGATTAGACAATATACGAAAAGAACGATGGAATTGGAGGGACTTGGTACAGCAGCAGGTATCCAGTGAGTCGAACTATTGCCTGATAGGCATGCTCTTAGTCTACTATCAATTGTTGCCAGGGTGTCGCCTGCGATTTTCCGTCCCCTTCCGTCAGTGATGTGATCTTTGCTTACTCACGCCAAAATAACATAAATTATCAGTATCAGCTAAGTTTCGAAGCGAACGTGAGCGCCGATACCTTTGTCTCTATGACGGTCCTGAATTCATCCTAAAATCTACACAGCCGGACTGGTCCGCGTATTATGCGCCCGGTTCCGAAATTCTAGCGTATCTGCAGAGAGTGGTTGACAAATACAAGCTCATGAAACATATTAGGCTGAATCACGAACTTGTTCACGCTAAATACGACGAGCCTTCGGGGAAATGGAATATCCGTGTACGTCGGCCCGTTCTCAATTCTGATCCAGAGGAATTCGAAGATACGGCGGATAGTATCTTCAATTGTGCCGGATGCTTGAGCAGGTGGAAGTGGCCAGACATACCAGGCTTGGATAATTTCGAAGGCCGCCTATTGCACAGTGCAAATTGGGACGTTGACGAAAGCCCCTGGGAGGATCCTGTGCCAAAGGACTGGAGCAAAAAAGGAGTCGGAGTAATCGGCGCTGTAAGCTTTTCGAGCGATCATGGGTTTGCGTGATATATTATTGCATCGTTTACGTCTGACAGGGTTCTTCGGCTCTGCAAATTGTTCCTGCATTACAACCTAGAGTTGCTCACCTCGACACCTTCGTCCGGAGCGCTACTTGGGTGATTCCCGGCTTCGCATCGCAAGTCCTGGCAATTTCAACACGGAAGAAGCATATAATTGTTCGGTTTTCTGTTTTTACTACATCCCTTCATTGACTTGCGGCTCTGGTATCATTCTAGATGTGTTTACCGATGAAGATAAACGTTCATTTGAAGACCCTAAACGTTACAAGGAGTTTAGACGCGCTGTGGAACAAGAAATGAATGTAAGTTTTACGCGTACTCGTTTCTAGCATAGAACGCATTCTCACGGTCCGTGATCAGTCAAGTCATCAGCTGATCTTGAAAGGAAGCCCGATGCAGATCGAGACTCGCAAGGCGCTCATCGAAGACATGACCAAGAAATTGGCGAAGAAACCTTGGATTGCTAAACATCGCAAGTTGAAATATGCCTCGCCAAAATTTTGTTGACCGAATTCCCATGTAGTCATTCCAGACTTTCCTGTGTCTTGCCGGAGGCCTACACCTGATGCAGGATACCTTGCCGCTCTGTGCGAAGATAACGTAGCTCTCTTGTTGTTATTCTCACAATTGTCGATCCAGCTGACGCAAAAGTTTTGTTGCTTGCAAGGTGGACTTTAACTCTTCTACCATTAAGCGAGTGACGCCAGATGGGATAGAACTGTCTTGTGGAGAACATAGGACGTTGGATGTCTTGGTGTGCGCCACTGGTGGGACTATCTCGCTGAGTGTTGACTACTGAATGTTGACATCTGCACAGGGTACGATGTAAGCTACCAGTACCCATTCCTTGTCATTGGTCGCAATGGGACCATTCTGCAATCAAAGTGGAAACCATACCCAAAGGCATATCTCGGTGTATGCGTTGATGAATTCCCAAACATGTTTTTTTCACGGGGCCCAAATTCAGTCGGTTCAGGACCTTTCTTGATCGTGTTGGAGAGGCAGATCAATTACGCCATTGATGCAACCCTGAAGATTCAGAGAGAAAGATTGAAGAGCCTGGAGGTCAAAAAAGCGGCCTTGCACGACTTTGACGAATACCTAAAGGTTACTTGCGTAATTGGATTACATATCATGATTTTTCTTACGTTTTCTTCGACAAGCATTATTTCCAAAAAGTGAGTCCTGCCTTCTTCCAGCATCATTCAAGTTCCGTTACGCCTTCCAGAGTGTTTAGCGAGAAATGTTCGTCGTGGTAAAAGATGGGAAAAGCCGAGGGCAGATTAATTGGACCGTGGCCAGGTTTGCAACCCTAGTCGAGCTAATTCTCCATATGCGGATCGAACTCTGACCAGAATATTTGGACTCTAAATCCAAAAACCGATTCTTTTTGGTTAGGTGACGGGCAAACATTCATTGAAAAGATAATGGGCGGGAACAGTGAGTTTTTGCACTGTTATGGTAACTTTGCTGATGTCGGGTTCATTGATAGGGGCGTGGTATCTAGATGATGATGAGATTGATGTTCCGCCCGTTCCTGGGACTTGAATGTGGGTATTGGTAAGGGAATATGATACGACACCGTACTTGGTGGGGTTAGTATAAGATTTTTGAATGGGTCATATGTCTTATGGGGTGCAAGTTCGAATCAAGTTGACAATCTGCCCAAGCGCGTTTACGAGGTCGTCTGTATGCCAAGTTGAAGATGGTGGGTAAGTATTTTCTGAACTGGAAAAGATCAAGGGCCTTGTTGTTATTGGAGGTGCGTGACTGCGTTGGTGATGAATGCAGCCCCAAGTACGCCAATACATGGAAGATATCTGGGCTTTCGCAGATCATATATCAACCGTAATTCTAAGCGGATTTCCGAGAACACAAGCCCAAAAGAGGATACCCCACCACCACAGCATACTCGGCTTCGGTCCGATCTTGGGTATGAAGACGAGTTGATCGACCACTGAGCATGGATCTATGACCAGTGCAAACGTTAAACCACATCCCGACGAGTTTCATCTCATGCAGTGTTGCTGTCGATGTAGAAATAAAGCAGAGAGAAAAATAATGGTGGGTCATCTCTCTGGTTGAAAGCTCAAGCAAGCGCCTACGGTTGTGGTACGATTAGAAGGGAGAGATTTGAATTATGGGAGTTAGTACTACGTCGCGGAGAATTCAAATACAAAGATGAATCAGTGGATTGTAATGCAATGCCGCCTATTGGATCCGGTAGTCGTTACATAGTCCGCAGCGGGAGCCGCCACATCAATTTTCCTTTTACTTGTATTTCATCCCCAGCTCTTTATACAAGAGTCCTGTCCTCTCTCTTTTGTCTCTCCCCCTTCTCAGACACCTCCTGTCGGCAGCCATGATAATTTTTGGACTCGACTTGCGAGCTATCAAGTTGTCTGCTTTCAAAAGCAGCAACATGTTCGACGATCGTTACTATCTCCGTCCCCAACGGTTCATTGCTTATCAGCTCGCCATGATCGTCCCCGTAGTGGGCGAGAGTATGGCAACCTATTGTATAGACAAGTTCCGTCATTCCTCTCTCGCGAGCGCCCAGGATATTCCGTACTGACAGGTGCTCCTAGGTACGTCAACTTGGATAAAAGAGTTGGCTCGTTTCAGCCAGGCGCTTCGTTTTATGATAAGGATCTTGTCGGCGTCGGTGCTTTGTCGATCTTTTCTGGTGTTTATACCGCAACCGCGTTTGTACGTCGTGCCATGCAAGTTCATCAATTGCACCCTCTTGACCAAATTTCATCATCGCAGGGAACAATGTTCTTTTTCTTGTTATTCTGGCCCGCACTCTCTGAATCGTGGATGTGGAGCATGATCAAACGGATTTCTGCTGTACTCTCTAGCGTGTTTGTATTCGCCGCATCTCTGTCTTCGACCGTCGTAGTGGCTACAGGTCACGGACATCTTGTACCCTCTCATACTGGCTCGTTGCAAGAGCTGCAAGCCCATTTTGCAAATCCCACCCCTCCACTCTACTATAGACACTATAGTTATGCCATCGCTTGGTTGGTACTCCTCTGGGTTGGTTGGTTATTTACTGTTTTAAGGCACGTGCCGTATTGTTCCTTTATTTGAAGTCCGCTAAATTCGGGTGGCTATATTTAGCACGGTGTATGTGTTCAAAGCTTCATCTTTCCATCTGGCCAATCCCCACGTCGTCGAAACCTACAAAACCATGGGCGAAGCAGGGAATGAAGGAGCAAAAACCGCTGTCTTGAAATTAGAAGGATGACTTGTTTATCCGTGCGCGGCATTTCGCTTTATTTATACGTTATATGTTACCCGTTATGCCCTTATCACGAACTCTCTGTCTGTTGGACACCGTGTTGATACACTGGACAATGACCATCTATCTATATTAACCTGCATTCTAGCTTCTCAAAGTGGCATCATGGAATGGTTCCAAGACGAAAACGAAGTGCAATACGAATTCAGATTTTTCTGACACCATCTACCAAGGCAAAGGTTGCCAAGCTTCCGGTTGTTGTTGTGTCACCCTGGTTGACACATCTATCCTACTTCTCGATGTTTGTTTACTTCAGCCTCAGATGGTGTCTGTATTGATCAATTGATCATGTCTCGGGTTACAAAGCAGCGGGTTGGGACTACCAACATTGGTTGCTTCCCGACCATCTTGGCTGATCTGCATCTAGTCCACGGAGCATCATGATATTTGCAAACATAATTGAATAAAAAAAAACCGGCTCTATTATTGGAAAGTTGTACATATGATGTTGAAGGAGCGATCTGTGATCTTCTCTTTACGGCTGCCTTTTACCCTTATCATTCTCGGGAGGCTACCGATGCAAAGCCATGTCATCAAGAATGGTCGTCGAAGTCATATCGGCTACCACAAATGTACCTGATGTAGCACCGGGTCCGCAAGTGTCCGCTACGTCCTGGAATATCTCGTTGTGCCGAGCGCGATGGAATACAGCTGGAATCAAAACAAGAGCATTTGCCGCCGTGCACGCGACAAAACCCTTTGGCCGCCAAACATTATCAGAACAAAAAAACCACAACAACAATGATCACAAGTTCCACACAATAGACGAACCTCGACAATGCCAGCTATAACTTCGAGGACCCCATGAGCCGTAATCACGAGCACTGCATGAGCTATAGCAACAACGGCAGTTACCAGTGAGACAGAGAATATGGATATAACGCGAAATCGGAGTAACGGGTTCACCAGAACTCGCCGAAGGATCCATAGCGGGGCAGCTACGAGTGTTACATCCGAGATCAAGGCAGCTACATATATATATATATGAAATCATGCATCTCAGGTGGCAGTCCTACGCCGGAAAACCGAAAGAAACCCATACCTAGTAATCGCGCTACGAACATCACCTTCCCTTGCTCACATGTGTCCGATTCCGCTTTCCAATTCGTATTCATGACTTCGCACAAAAAGTACGTGAGCCCCACGAGAGTAGCAAACTGGAAGACGAAGAATGCAGCGAGATCTGTGCTTCATCGAGTGCGTCCACGTTGTGGCGATAGTGGGGAAGCAACTCACATCCGAGGAATCTGCGCTGAGCGGAGCACTGATATGGAGTGACACGGAAAATCGTAAAAAGAATGGATAATCTGGCAAACCTACGTCGCGTTTTGAAATAAGAATAATAAACCATTGCAGAGTCTAAGATAAGGGGCTGACCAGACTGGAATGTAATAACCCGGACAAATAAGATAGTACGTCGCAACCATCACAGCATGGTGCGTCCGAGCTGTATAAAATCAGATCTGTTCAGAAATAATTTTCTTCTAGTCGACAAGGGCAGATCTCACCCCTAGCAAGCAAGAATGTACCTGTACAGGATCGCTGTTCAGTAAAATGTACCGGTCAGATGATCATGTATCTGACTTGCCTGCAGGATAGCAGGATATAACTATCATTGCAACCAGTATGAGCCAATCGTCCCACCACAGCATATGTCTTCTCCGCCTCAGATCAAGGCGGACACAGGTCAGCATAGCTGTGACTGTGTATAATACTGCTGATGCATCTAAATAACCTGCATTGAGCATCACGAAAGCGGAAACAACGCAGATTTACATGATATGGTATACAAGTCGATGTCCTTGCCCATCGGAAAAAGATGGAGGTGGGGAGGACCAACAAGGATCCAGAATCTTTATACCTACACGCTGTAGGGTTCCACTAAGCAATGGGTTGGACGAGTCCAACAAGTCATCGGTAGAAGCCCGTCACGGAAGAATATTATAGACACCATTGGCATCGGGTATAGCTGACGCCACCGCGACACCACTCGACGAACCTTACGTCTCGTGGAGAGAGTTGATAATGAAGCCATGAGGCCGTTCAGCATGTCGAAGCGGGCTAAGACGATGGCGTCAACGTGCCGTATCGGCATTATGTTGCTCTACCACTGGTTGTTGGGCTATATGTGTAGTACGGTAATATAGCTGGTAGTAGAAACTCACAATCATCGCGTTAGCGCTGCTCACCATGTGCTATTACCTCTGCCTGGCATCAAACAGTTCAATTTTGGACGGAGTAAACCGAAGAAGGATAAAGAAGTTGTTTTAGCGCACCAGCTATTATAATTAATCACTTCACAAGGCGCATGTGCTGAATCGACGCTGTAGACACTCAACTACTAGCCCCGGTGTTCTCACTCTCAACACCCAGAAACAGTACGCTGAAACAGGTTACGTATACATGCCTATTACTCGAAAGGATTCCGTTGAATTCTATAGAAGAATTTCCATGTTGTCATCGTCGTTACTAGAATCGCGTCTTAAGCTCTGTGAAATCGATTTATCACAAACCAATGCAAAGCCTTGTCATGGTGGATCTCGGAGGAATATTGTGTGGGTCACCTGAAATAGTTTATCATCACCACATGATTGCACCTTGTTGTGGTTAAATTGTAGCAGGAATCTGAGAAGTGTTACGAAAGCATTGCTAAAGTAACTTGAAGTCAACGCGGTCCACTGAATAATATTCCACACAGAAGGTACTGACCTCGACATATAATCATAGCGAGCCATCTGAAGGAACTTGGCTCCCAAGTCATGATCTCCGACGCGCCAAGTCCGTTCTAGTTATGCTATTCAGGCACTAACCCTAAAAGTGGTACCTTGAACGGCCAACCGTATACATCTACTTATCGAAACGTTTACCCGGAACTTGAGCGTTGATCTTCTCTAGAAGATGCCTAGTCTAGACAAGATGGGCAAGACAGACCAGACGTCAATTTCTCCGGGCGGCCATTGACTTGACAGGAGAAATTCTCCACTTGGCCGAGCAAGCTGCAGATATATATGGTCAGGCATTAGATAGGACCATCGCCCTACTCGCGACATGTGGCAACGTCGCAGTAAATACGTTATACCAGGCCTCATTTGGATGTCCGTCCGGCGGGTGGGGGGGGGGGGGGCTGATAAGAGTCGATGAAGAAGAAATCGGAATTTACATTCCTCCGAAAATAATTAGTTTTAATGTACTTTGAAGCAACTCGGACAACAACAGAAATGAGATAGCCTTTAGGAACAAGGGTTCTGTTCATCCAAGAACGAAATCAGGTCGATCCTGCAGTTCCAATTGGTGAAGCTTCAATCGTGACCACAATTCACGTGACTGTGACGAGCAGACCGTCTGCTTCCTTCAATACCCTCTTCGCATCACACCAGAACAAAAACCTACACTAAAATGGTGCCAAGGCGGTCGTCTCTCAAAGCGCGCCCGGCAGACTTGCTCTATTTCTCATTCTTCCTGGTGAGAACATCCCGCGCCCATAATATTTCCATCTAACCACTTGTCATCAAGATTCACCTTCCTGCAACCCTGTTTGTGGATCTTCAGGCGATATACCCACCTTCACTAGTCCCCACTCTTCTCAAAGATTTTGCCCGCTGGTATGTCGATTTCAGCGGTGATCCCCTCATCGGAGGCGCTTTCTTCGGCGGTCAAGAGTGGGTCTGGTTCAGGACCTTTCTGTGGTTAGAAGCGTGAGTGCTTTTTATTTCGTGCCCTTGTGTGTGTGCCGTTCAGTATTTCACGCCTCCATTAGCATCTTCCAAGTTCCCATTTTTATTCTGGGTGCTCGAGCACTTTACTACGGCCCACCAATCTCTCAAAAGTATTACCCGTTACTATTGGCGTATTCCGCGTCGTCGAGTACAACGACGCTGCCTTGTCTTGCCATCGCATTATCGGCCTCAACCGTGACAGCTACGCAAAGAATGATCCTGTTGAGTAGTTATATTCCGTTCTTTCTCCTGCCGTTTACGATGGCTATCGACATGTTGACGAGATTGACATCCGGTTCGAAGACCAACAAGAACGAGTAGTGATTTTACGTGATGTATATTCATTTCAGAGTCTGTCCGTGCGCCCGCGGAATCGTACCATGACACCATTTTTCAGTCGTCATTAATAACCCACGGGTTTCATTACCCACTTATCCTAGCATGTATGTATGTAGAACCCGGTGTGATATAGGTAGATCCTCCGGCTTTGGATGGTGTCGGGATTTGGATACGTACCTCTCAACTATCCTGAAATCATAAGTATGCGTAACCATCGTGGTTGGAGGTCTGTGAACCGACAACGATAATGACAACAATTACAGATACTGTGGATTTAGGTACGTGCAATATTGTAATGTGACACTCCCAGATACCATGGGCCAACTTCTACATTGAATACTAAATGAGTATAAGTGTACAATACCAACGTTAGGAGACACCAAGGACGTGCTCCTGCCATATCGAATCATCCAAAATGGCTCAGTACCAAGAAAGGTGCCACGGCGGCAGGCGGCGACGGCCTCCAAAGTCCGTCCGTCATCTTGCCACTCCGTAATTGATGGGAGCCTTGTGCGACATACTCTCGTCTTCCTCCAGCACGGAACTAAGGCCATGGCGGTAATCGGTATCGTCCTTCGTGTCGCGCACCTTGTCATCCTCATGATCCACGGTGACCTCGACCTTGATGGCAGTCGCTGGATTTATGATCTTCAGCGTAGTAAGCATCGTACTGTTGTGTTTGTTGCGGGCATTTCCTCCAGTAACAAGAAGAGTAGGCACATCGCTGTACATGTCGTTGTTGCTAATCAACCGGAGAAAAGCCGGGATCAGGACAGATCCGTTGCCTACAGTCAGCGTGGTAAAGACCTAGAAGAGGGCCAATTAGAATTGTCTCCAACCCTCAATAACAAACGACACAGACCTCGATAGTTCCGCTATCGCATTGCGCCAGCTCAGTCCTGGATTCTAATCATAGACGCCTCTAGAGTACACTCACAATAAAGCTTCCCAGACACCAGGCGTCGTGATTGCCAGCACAGCATGCGCCGTAGCAGCGATAATTGTCGTCACCGAGATAGAGAACACAAAGTAGAGGCGGAAGCGCAAAGCAGAGTTGACATGCGTGTCCTTCAACAGCCAAAGCGGAGAAGCTATCAGAATCAAGTCCGCAATGAACGTCGCTACGATATCACATGAACTCCTGTCATAGTTGGAGGATATAGTTACACAGGAATCTTACTTGCGGCTTGCGTTATAGGCACAGCGTCCCCTAAGAAGCACATGGCGTCGGGAACTTTTTTCCACGCTGTGAGGGTGATTTCACAAAACCAGAAAGTCTCAACCATAAGGAACGCCCATTGGAACACAAAGAACGCAGCCACCCCTAGAGAATATGATCAGCTTGTCTTGTGCTCGAACAGGCAAACTATAAACCTACAAAGTAGGATTTTACGCTGCCTCGGCCAAAGAGCGATGCGGATGACAGAGAACAAAATACTTAACCTCGCAGACCTATTCACACATATCAAGCAAGAGTGTCTGAGAAGAAGTGGATTAGCAACTGACCAGATCGGAAGATAAAATCCAACGACGATCATGTAGTAGCCCGCAATTTGAATCTGCCGGTTTCCGTGACTGTTTTCTGTTCAAGAATGAGCAGGCTCGACACGTGTGCGCTCTGGATGGATGAGGAGTCACCTGACCTGGTTTAGCGAGTATCCAGGAGCCTAAAACAATACGTGTATCAGCTTATACCTGCCCAACGAGATAAACGCACCCACCCACGAGGAACGGGGTCAATGCGAGCATCGCAAGCACGGCGCACGTATCGTCCCACCACCAGAGCGATCTCTGTAATCTTAAAAAGGCTCTAAGAGAGGTGACCAAAAAAGCGACCACGTATACTGATATAGCCAAATCTACACACAGAGAATAATGGTCAGCAGCAATATCAAGTGAATAGCCGCTCTCTTAACAAACACTCACAATTGAAATCCTGCATATCTGGATGCCGCGCCATGTTGGAACTCAAAGTGGCAAGGGCAAGAGCCAAGTTAGGCCCATGTCCGTTGATATATTGTGCCCCACGACCGTGAAGCTTGCCGAGGGAGAAAAGTGACTAGCGCATCCTTGAGAACAGAAGACGCTATTTTTGGCCTCGACCGTCGGGAGCGGGGAAGGCAAGATCCAACATCAGAAAGGGAAGCCCACCTTGATTTGATATGGGTATACCGCGGCGATCATGATTGACTTTTTTCACCTTCATTTGACAGAAATTTTGGAAATCTACACAGCCAGGTTTAGAATGCCATTAGGTTCCACACGATCATATCGAGAGACAATACTCACAATAGGACTGATTATTGAGTTGGATAGCATAGCAGCGTCGCGTGATCCCTTCAATGATCCGTTGAGGACCATACTGTACTGATAAACTCCAAGTCGAACCTTTTCGGAAATATGCTGCTACAGAAAATGATGGATCAATGATCGCAGTGCAAGCTCGGGAAGGGTCGTTCCGCCTGGTTCCAGAGTCGCAATTAACCCGGCTACTGTCCTAAGCAAATTGGCGAACCTTGAAACAAAAAAAAAAAAGAAGGA
>QGOD01002593.1:58710-97221 GCA_003313065.1 Sarcodon sp. MG97 | reverse complement strand
ACCTCGCCCAAAGACTCCTGAGTACAATCATGCAGGTTTTTCAACCTTCGAGCTCCAGGATCCACTCAAAAGCTCACAGTATCTATATCAGAGCACGTTACATCTCTGGTGGATGTGGCGCAATTATTGGTGTTGGCATCATTGATCAGATTCATCCGCGAGCAGATACACAACCCACATAGCACGACTGTGAGCCACCGTAGGGTAGACTTTGCGAGCCGCAAAACCTCGGTGTGTTATCAGCAGGTAAGCAATTATAGATTGGAAAAAGCAAGAGGAAAAGCAAGACCTGTTCAATACTTCCGGTTTGCCTCTTTGCCGAACTTTCCACGAGCTTTGACAAAAGACCCTGGAATGCTACCGTCTGTTTTCCCCAGCGGGGGTCGCCGATTTTTGATGCATCCGACAATCTAAATTTTTGACTAGCCCCCCTTCGTCGTCACGGAACTCTGGTCCCAGCCAGCGCCCACATCACGGTAAATTGATTCCATCCCCAAATGTCAAGGATGCCGTTGTTAACGTGAGTTCAGGTCCTCCGTTGGGCTACCGTTATCCCAGCCCAGACCTGCACAGCGTCGAACATTGAATGACTTGTCTACGAACACATGGTAGTTCATGACAGCGACCTCGTGTTACCTCGTGTGGGGTACCAAATCCAACATCTCAACATTTCCACCTTCCACTGGATGCCGTCAATACCTGTACTTATTTTTCTGAAGATACTCCGAGTCGTACCTTGTTCCTTGATATCTGAAGTTCGCCGTGGGGCATACTCTATCCCAGTATACAATATCTGTCGACTCACACCAAGGTTTTAACTCGCAGACACCTATCTCCTCCCGCCTTGCACGCCAGTGTCGTTCTTTATATGACTGTGTCTCCGTTCGCATGCAAAATCCCCTGGGGAGGAATGTGTTCTCGAAGCGAGGTTTATCATCGCCTAGCTTTTTTGTCATGGGCGGTGACCCTGTGGCAGACGACAATCAGACTGCGGTCAGTCTGAAGTCAGATAACGAACTTGTGTTATCTCTCATTTTGGAACCGGAAAGACGGCACATAAATTCTCATTTCCTTTTGATCTATCGTGGGGGCGTTGCTTCTCCAAAAGGCTATCATCAGATACTTCTGTGGTTCTCGACAATCCAAGCTCCAAGCTTCGAGACTCGGAGAGAGGATCCAATGATATTCAGCATGACTCATGTACACGATACCAATACCAATAGTCTCGTAGTTCACAATCACTGGGCTATTGAAAGTAACGATCAACTAATTCATTGCAATTAGTTCAATCAAGTTATTGTAATTAGGAACGTAATAACCACACTAGATCACTCGACTCTTATCAATTCACATGACACTCGGTTATACGGAACGACATTCACGGGAAGGATTGAAAAAAATGAATATAGCAATGAAATAAGATATGATGCTACAAATCCCAAACTCAAAATATAATTACATCCTATGACCTCTCGCCTCTCAGCCGCCTAGCCAATGCAAGATCCTTAGGTTGAATAGTAACACGCTTAGCATGGATAGCAGCAAGATTCGTATCCTCAAATAATGACACAAGGTATGCTTCAGCAGCTTCCTGCAGAGCCATCACAGCAGAAGATTGGAATCGAAGGTCCGTCTAAGTAGTCGTCAGTAACATACACAATAACACAACCCTCGTCGAGTAAACACACCTTGAAGTCTTGAGCAATTTCCCTAACAAGTCGTTGGAAAGGAAGTTTTCGAATAAGAAGCTCGGTCGACTTTTGGTATCGACGAATTTCACGAAGAGCGACAGTTCCAGGACGGAAACGATGAGGCTTCTTCACACCGCCAGTTGCCTGCGAGCACGAGTAAAATAAAGTTGGTTGGCCGGACAAATAGAGAGAACACGTACTGCTTGAGCAGTCTTACGGGCAGACTTTGCGGCGAGTTGTTTACGAGGTGCTTTACCACCGGTGGATTTACGAGCTGTTTGTTTGGTACGGGCCATTGTATGCAGAGAAGTGTAGAGTTACTTGTAGGTGGCGTTAACAGACAAGGACAATTGGTTGAGGCATAAGGACAGGACGGAGCTATTTAACAAGGGGTCGCGTCGCTCACGTGACTATCGCGAAAAACACAAACAATGAACAACACTGAACGATTCTCGGCGTGTCACGTGCAGCATGCCACAGGAGGTATATAGCCCGACGTTTCAAAGAACTTGGATTTCTACATCCCGCTCTAATTTGTGTTGAGCTCGAAACAACTACAACAAGCCTGCTTCTCTCTCTTATAAACCTTCGAAAACATGTCTGGACGTGGCAAAGGTGGAAAAGTAGGCATTTTTGGAATATCCGGGATACCCTTCGATTCTAATTTTTGGATTCGTCGTTCC
Organism: Sarcodon sp. MG97; assembly: GCA_003313065.1. NCBI lineage: Eukaryota > Fungi > Basidiomycota > Agaricomycetes > Thelephorales > Thelephoraceae > Sarcodon > Sarcodon sp. MG97. The sequence continues at coordinate 94,847 of QGOD01002593.1, read as the reverse complement.
TAGGGTCTTGGAAAGGGTGGTGCAAAGCGCCATCGTAAGATTTTGCGTGATAACATCCAGGGTATGTTTAGGTCTGCCCACGGTTTTCGGCATTTATCACTTAAAAGTAACACAGGTATAACGAAGCCAGCCATTCGTCGTCTCGCACGCCGTGGAGGTGTTAAACGTATTTCAGGGTTGATCTATGAAGAGACCCGAGGGGTATTGAAGATATTTTTGGAGAACGTAAGGATTGTCCGAAGATGATCAGAATTGCGTCGGGCTGATCGTCCGAATTCTCTGCAGGTCATTCGTGATTCGGTAACATACACCGAACACGCGAAACGAAAGACGGTGACTGCACTAGATGTTGTGTACGCTCTGAAGCGATCAGGGAGAACTCTGTATGGGTTTGGTGCTTAGAAGCGGACATTCTTCGAGGGGGAGTGTATTGTTATTTACTGTAGCATCCTAATCCATTTCAATTTTTTTTTTTTGCATTGTCCATTCGAGAGAACCCTAAGGAGTGATTGTGAGGATGATTATCGAGGGGACGTCTTGATAACCAAAAGCTGATTTTCGCTGATTCTTCGCACATTGGATCAGGATCACGAATGGATTGGAGAGTTTTAGCTCATGTAATTCTCCGACGGCACTGCTCTAACCCCGCCAGCATCACCCAGATGAATATTGTTCCTCCCCGGCTTCTTGTTTTCGGCAAATCCGCGGTATTTTTCTCTGAATGACTCTCGTCTGGATCTATATCCGATAGAATCCCGGCAGGTTTCATCCGACTTGAGTTCTTCCTGACAATCTATCACCCCTGCATCCATCATTGTACTTGAGCTGCTCTCAACTCTTTTAACACTCCGGAGCCTCCTGCTATCTGTCCTCCCCCCCCCCTCTCGAGTCTTGCTCGATGTCGTCAATCCAAGCACTGCCCAACGAGATAATCTCGGCAATTCTCTCCTCTTTAACAACCCCTGACCTTCAGCAAACTCTCCTCATCTCTCATCGATTTCGTGCCCTCTCCGAAATCTCGCTCTATTCTGCTGTCAACATACAAGAGAACGTCGTCTTGAATGGCTCGCAGGACGGAGGCCCGTATAAAACATGGAGATGGTGCCGTACGATCCTCGAGAGACCTCATCTGGTCGATTTTGTCAGAACATTGACCATTAGGTGGTTCACCGATAATCATCGCATCCGCCTGCATTTGTCCACGAATAGTCCTTACTATCCTAGCGCATCAGGGACAGCGTCTATGGTCGATGAAATTGATCTGGAACCTGTCTTCATCGAGTTGGCCACGATCCTTCCAAGCCTTGTACTGCTCCGATCCCTGGAACTTCACCTCACTTCCACTCATACTTCAGGGACAGGGACGGATCCTCGTTTAATACTCGGATCACGGCTTCTGAGTTCTCTCACGTTCCCAAACCTCTCCCAACTTACCCTCACGGGACTCATCCCTCCTCCGGACTTCTTTCTCCCTGCTTCCGTGCCTAAGCTAACCACTCTCCGCCTAACTGATGTTCATGATCTTCCCTATCAATTCCCCCGCACTGCCGTGCCTCACCTGACATCATTCAAGGGATCTCCAGCTGCTGCGGCGGCCATCCTGCCCAATCGGCCCGTCAAGACGCTAAGTCTCGTAGGCTACGAATATCTCAAGGTACCGGAGTGGCAAGGTATCAACCGCGTCCACCCGGCGCCGTCTTTCGACGGCCTTGAAGGCATCGAAACCCTCGATCTGAGTGGTATGTGCGTCACTCCCACCCTTCTCTGCGACGTCGCGAGATGGATTCCGACTGTCCGGGTCTTGAAAGTACGCTTGGCGTTGAGACACACGCTGCATCATGCCTTTGGTGGTATCGTGAGTTTTTTCACTGTCCTGTCGCCTCTCTTTCCAACGAATTAATTGATATTCGTTATAAAAATTTGTCCCTTGCCTTGCAAAGTCTCTCCTGACGGCCTTATCACCTGTCCTCCTCTCTCTGACCCACCTCAAGTTTCTTGATTTCTCTCCGACAGTTGGCATCGGCAGGGCCAGGGTCGAAGAAGAACTAGCGCTGTGCCAGGAATGGTCCCAAGTATGCGGGGTCAAGAAAGTCGTCTTCCCCAGCGGAGACGCATGGGTCCTGACGATGCCGGCCACATCCGTTGACGGTCATGACGGCGGCAAGCGCGGTTGTTGGGTACTTGCAGGGGGGAACAACGTCGATGCGCCTGCTGGAAACTTGATCAACTGTTGGTGGAGAGACTGCCCTCCTCCGCCTATTGTTGGAGCTAGGGAATCTCCCTGGGAAGGTGAGCTCGTGCCTTCTTTCCTTTGGCAGAGGAACACGCAATTGACCGGTTGACAAAGCCCTGGAAACGCTACGACAAGCCCTGTGAATCAAGGTACCCAGATCCGCAATCAACATATTCCATGCAGGCGGCACGCATGCACCTAAATCAAATCCCACAGCACTCTCATCTCGGAACCCTCGATCCATCTCGCTCCCCTTCCAATCTCCCCATCCAGACAAATGCGTTGCAAATATTCCCTTCCCACACCAACACCGGACCCCACCCCATACCCGCCGCGGCCTCATTCTTCCACCCACTCACATCACACCAACAACACGACCCACACCCACACAATTTCATCACAACAACACGGACAGGACCAAGTGACAGCTTTTACATATAAAAAAAGTTCTGAATACGTTAACCTCGCAGGTTTTTTCTCTCCCTTTGTTTCCTTTCTGTCTATCTATCAAAACTCTAGATCGACACACAATTGAGTTTACTTTTTCTTGCACCCTTCTTTTCTGGGTTAATCATTTCGTAATGAAGTCTTTTTTCTTTTTACACACTTCTGTGCACCCTCAAAGTTGCTTTACTATTATCTTTCTCCTTTTATAATTGATGAAGATGAACAAACAAATACTTATCAATCGACGGCGAAGCGAAATGAACAAAAGTCCCATCGGTTAATTAATTTATGTAACTAACAATACAACACCCGTTTTCCAGGAAAGGGAAAGAACACAACCGCCGCTAATAAAACACATATTTACAGAAAGAACAATATAACAAACAGGCTAGAAGTGAGAGAAGTGGGAAACAAGATAAAAATCGAAATGACGAACAGACAACAAAAGATATGTCACGCATAGAAGAGGTTATGGCCTCATCAGAGGGAATTGGAAAAAATGTTGAAAATAATTATAACATCAAGGAACCAACACAACAAATCGGTCCCACGCAAATCCCAGACTCGCTTTCCTTGAAAGATAGGGGTATCGCAGATCAGAAAATGAACAGACAAACTTTGTGGTCCCAAGACCATGGAAATCTCAATCGAATAAATTAAATATCATACGATGAGGTCGAGGCGATATAGTAAAAGGAGCTTAAGAGGCTTCATGCTCATCCACAAAGATGTCAGTATAGTGTTCCAGAATGGTCTCGACCGCCTGTAAGGAAGCAGTTGATCAGCAGGTAAGGATGAGACTAACTATAAAAAGTAATAAAAAAACTCGCCTTGTTCTGCAAGCTAGTATCGATCGGCACGCCTTGCTGCCCAAACAGGGTGGGCCCAAATACGATCGCCAAATTCGACACTGACATATTATTTCTTTCCTCCAATTGAACAATCCTGTATTAGCAATATATGAATTAATGCTTGGGCCGGCGGCATGAATAGGGGCGTACTTGTTTAAATGACCTAAGAAATATTTTAATGTGGCATAATTAGGGTCCGGTAAGTCGTTGACTCGTTCATGCAATTTGATGTGTCGAAGTCGCTCATTTTCGTTGTCTGCCGCCCGGTCAGTATCATGTCCAGTATGTAATGTGATCTTGGAGAACCCACTGGCAGCGTCCAAAAATCCTTGATGCAACTCATACGTGAGTAATGGGTCCGGTAGTTCCCTTAGCCATAGCTTCAATACTGAAGTAACGTTGTTGATCTCTCCTGCCCACTCTTCGGCATCCAAGTCCACAGAATCCAAATCTGAGAGTAATAATGTCAACGGGTTCGTCGACGAAAAGTTCACAATAGACCACTGACCTCGATCCAACTTCTCTTTTAACTTGTTAATCTTGGTCACCGTACCACCAATCCTATAAATCCCTATTGATTCAATCCCGTACTTCTCAATCGCCGTACAGCACTTCACCATGATCGGAGGGACATCCACGTCATCTCTGACCATTTGTTCACCAAGATCAACTCCGAAAGTGGGGCGACCACGATCAGCACCGTTCATTGGTGCAGGCTGAAAACGGTCTGCATGACTAGGCAAGGGTGGAAGCTGAAATTAACGAATTAGGAGGCATTTTGAAAAAGAATGGGCAACTACCCACGAAGCCTTCATCTTGAGGGCCCTCTCTTCTTGGACCACGAACCTGACCGCCATGGGCGTACGAATAGTTTTGCATATAGACCTTGAAGTCACCACGATTGTCAATGGATTCAATGATCGACTTCAAGCTGGGACCTATCGGCAAGGTAAGATCGTTCATTAGGGAATAACGGGGATGGAAGACTGACCGTCATCTGTATTAGCGGGAGCAAGTGCTGATCCGTCACTTAACATCACACTCTCAAATAAAAAGGCGTATCGTGAGAGGTGATACTGCGTCCCAAGATCTACTTCATCAGCACATTCCTTCAGACTCTGCAATCTTGAACATTAGCAATACTCGAGTTCATGGAGGTACAAACTAACACGCAATATCCTAGGCAGTTGAAAGTTGAAGTATTCTTGCCTGATGGCTTGAGTCTCTGTCACGGCCTTCCGATAGGCATCAGAGGCGTTGGACATCCGCGTTCGGACATCGTCTTCTTGCCGTTGAAGCTAAGACAAAATCAGAGGCTATACAATCGCTTGGAACATCAGAAGTTACGTTTCCAGGATTCCGCCCCTTAAGTAATAGTCCCCCTTTCGCTACAGCTTTCCCGATAGCTCGTTTACCACCGGCTCCACCGGGAGAGCGCACTCCAGTATCCTTGTAAGACTCCCCTTCCTTTTGAATTAGTAATCGTTCCAACTCCTCCGCTGTCATGTCAAATCGAGCCTTACTCTTCTCGACTGCAGATTCTGAGTCGAATAGATTACGTTCGAAACGTGTAGCCAATTCCTTTGTCTGGGTGACAAACGATCATGAGAATGATGATGGGAAAGACGAAATTTCGTGACAATTCAAACACACCTGTTTTCTGTTCTTGTCCACTTCTTTCGCCAACGTACCCAACTCATCACTCATCTCGTTGAGCCTTTGAGCGAACCGTATCCGGTTCTCTGCCATAATTTCGTGGACTTTCATGCTTGAATGCCAAACGTTCACGAAGGAGCTGGGTGATACAGATAACGTCAACGATTCCATCATGTTGCAGGGTGGTTGATATCTCTCACCCTGCTTTGCCGTCATTTGTGGCGTACATCTCTGACGTTGTACGAGCAAGTTTCTGCATGGATCGACCGTACTCCTCCTCTACCATAGCACGCTTCTTGAAAAAGATAGACACTTCCTGCCCCGATGTGTAAACGCAAGATAGGTCCAATGGAGGGAGAACTCACTTTACATGAGACCATACTCTGTTTTATCCTATCCAGCAGCAGTGGTACAGAACACTTGTAAAAGCGACCCCATACAGTGATGAGTCAACGCAGACGGATGAAACGGGAGAAATCGCCTTACGTCTAGATCACACAGCGCACGCAAGATGTTCTCGTCAAAACTTGGCTCAACTATACTGAAGGTTTCATTTGAAGTAATTGTGGTAATCGTCTCCCGTCTTTCGACGGTCGGAACGCTTTCCCGCCATTTCGAAGTCGATGACCGACCGGGTGAATCTTCGCTTGAGCGGCCTGGGCTGGAGATAGGTTTAGCGGATCCGTTCACAGGCGAAGTGGGATTTGTTATCGGAGGTGAACAAGACGACCGGGCATATAATGGATATGAACTGCTCGACGAGGCACCGTTAACGTCAGAGTCTGTGTTGTTGTCCCATAAGGAGGAGGTATAACCCTCTTCTGGCATCTTTTTTCACGGTGGACCTTGCAGATTGATGACGAACCGCCCTTCAAGAGAAAGTTGCTGCTGCCAACTGTGCTGCCTCACTTTGGTCACCACTGGCCGAAAGTAGTGACGATTAGTAACAAAAGTTTGTAGTCTGTCAATATTTTTTTTGTAACGAAACTGCCTTTTCAGGGCATTTTTGTTTCTGACTTTTTTTAGTCGCATTAGAAATAACCTCACCCCCTCAAACTCCAAGGTTTAATATTCCACCGAGAAAAGGAAGACAGCAACCTCTCGATTCACATGTTTGCACGTATCACGCTTACACCGCCGGCCGGTTTCCAGCTGCAGCCAACCAGCACCTAGCACCTGGGGTCGTTCAATTAATTGATGTCGCGGGTCCTGTAAAATAACCCTGCGTCGGGCCACTGAATGTTCGGGCATTAGCTTGGTTTCCCTTGACGCACCACACCCATCCTGCAGTGCACGTTGCACGTTGTGGCTCAAAAAGCAAGGGATTCGGCTTTGAGGGGGTCGTATCACTGCGGAAAACCTCCGAAATGCATTCAGCTCACAGCGACGCAGATGTGATACTCAAAGGCTTGCTTCAAATCGAAACGAATACAGAACTTGAATGATGAAACAACATACACATCACCCTGGGGGGTGATCATCAGGCTTCCCATAAGCACCGGCGCTGGGGAGACGGAAAAAATCAGTTGGCCTAGGTCTGACCGACAGCAGGATGATAGATGTCCCATCGCGCAACGCTTCTGTTGCTGTCGTAGGTAGAGAGCTCAATACAATAGAGCAAGTCTGGAAGGTTCCCTTTCGTATGACATGATGCGAGTCCACGCTCGCCTGCGTCCCCCGACGAAACTAGGAGTTGGATATCCTGAAGGAAGCTATTGCATTGGCTCTAGGGACAGCTTCGATATTGTAAAATGATGGAGTATCATTGATGATAATCGCCCACGATTCGCTACCCAAATATTTGGATTGGACCACATCGACGGATCTCCCTCTAGCGGCATCATCAGCAGGGGGTCGAGGTTGATGTGTTCGTTATGGTTCGGAGGCAGTACGTTTTATGACGTGTAAACAGGGAGGATCCAAGATTTCCAAACCATGTGTGACAGCAGCTGGACGAGAGAGTTCTATTACTTGGCAGGTGTATTACATTCAAGTCAGTCAAAGGAAAGTCCCAAGCCAAATTCTTTCATATTGGTTCGAACAGCAGCAACACGCACTACACTTTCGCGTTGTCCTCAAGTCCCGGTCCGCAGCCGACCCGGTTCCATCATGTCACTGCTAAATCGTTACGTAGAACGGATGTCCACTCCAACTCGTGCGCAGCAGGTGAATTGTTGGCTCAGTCATTACACTCTGAATTGTAAGTGCCATTTGAAAACTCATGGACGGTTCTTCTTAGTGGGACGTTACCGCCAGAAGCGTCCAAACCCATGACCAGTGAGCAGAGTATAGAACCTTACGGAACAAAACACCCTTGTTCCTGCGCCAAGTTCGAGGCACACTTTCAAAATGTGGTTTCTCCTTTCAGGAATGGATCGCGTGGGAAGTATGTAGTTGTAAAAAAAGGAAACGCTAATCTGATAATATATACCCACGATCAGATTACAACAAAGAATGAAAGCTTTTCGGAGGACAGCACGCATAGTAATTATATCATGGTAGCGATATCGTGTCTTCGATATTCGTCTCTGAGCTCAACAAGCATCGGCCGACGTCATGATGCTAGTCTTTTCCTTTGATCTCACACATCTGTCATTCAGGTGATTTATTATGCGAGAAGGTGGAAATCAGGCAAGTATTTTTGCGTTGACGTGTCAGTTTCGGCAGCGAGTGATAAACCCCACGTTCATCAGCATCATAAGCCTCGCGGCCTAACAAATCTCTGCACAGAGAACACGAGTTGGCGACAAGGTCACCCGATACCCTCTTGACACCTTCTTTCCCCTGCCTCCACTGCCTCCGCCAAGGCTCCGGCAACATCTCGCATCAAGCCACTTACAAATGCACAACAATCCGGCGACGACACTTCTGTACGTAACTATCATATTGCAGATTAAGAACAGGTATCGAGTTAGTCCCTGAAAATGCGACCACACCGCCCTGTATGTACAACAACGGTAATAATGCCGGAATACGTGGACAACAAGATAACGGAGGGACACAAGAACGCCGAAAGAATACAAAACAAAAGTAAACAAAAAACAGGTCCGTCGTCCTCTACCTTCTTTTTACTGCTACTTGCATGAGGCACATGGTGCAGACTCGTTATCCATAACCAAGCCTTGTTCGGGTAGCTTCCTATATTAATCGGTTAACATCCGAACACCATAAATTAAAACTGACGAATAACAAGAAATAGACTCACTTTTGAATACAGGTATCCTGGCAATTGTGGGAATCGGTGCGATGGAAGCGGCTGAATTTGCAATCTTGTCTGTTACAATCGACCTATGAATCGTTATTATCCTCTGTAACAAAATAGCACACACGAGGGAGCGACACGGATAACCGTCAACTCACCTGTTGCCTCAGCGTGGCAAACCGGTGCGAGCAGGAGTACTGCACGTATTTGGCGACTGTGTAACACATCTTGTCATACAAGGGGATATCAGCTGAGTACATTCCCCGTAGAGAGCGGAGACAGCTTACAGGGAGAAAGTCGAATAGGGTGAGCGATGTCTGTGGTATGACTGGGGAGAACGACAAACCATCTGCTGGTACTTATAGCATCCCTACCCTCAAAAGCTTCATATGGAGTCGTCAAACCTTCAACGATGTTATCCGCACTTGACCCGGATGGAATATTAGCATCATCAAAATGCGTGGGCGCTTCCCATATTTCGAAGCCCAGACCGTAGGACATTCACAAGACCATGAAAAAACTTCGATTCATTACGAGAACACAGATCTCATATGAGAAACACATCATTGTGTTGAACACCGGAAATCCTTCGACACCATACATGCCGCACAATGATCATTTGGATCTCCGTGCCAACCCCATGCGACCACTATGTCAGATAAAGATCAAGGAACGTACGTCACGTTGACAGAGATGTTTGGAGTCAAAAACAGTCAGAAGAAGAAGTGATGTTCGATCTTATACAAAAGCTAAATCAAGGGGAGAAAGTAAAAGAATCTGATACTCACATTCACACCCTTCGTCGTGACATCACACGTTTTGTACTAGCCATGATCAGAAAGACTTCTGGCAGAGCCTAGACACGAAAGTCATAAGCGTCCGCAAGTATGATGTTGAGGGCCCCATATCTGTCGGATTCCGGTCCTAATTGTTGGATTAATCATTCATACTGAGAGACATGCTACGAGCTTTAGGAAACGGATGTAACTGAGACACATACATAGACATACGACAACATACAAGGTACTGTGGCAGTTCGCAACGTTGCTCCAAGTCATCTTCCGACATGGCGCTCGCGAAGCTTGCAAATTAATTGACATTTAAACTCATGAATTGCTATAGTAAGGTCGGAAAGCAAGATGAGAGCTAAATCGACGGTGTAATCGGAAGATCAACTCGCGTAAACTGGTGGAACCGAACTTCTTGTCACCGTACGCATGGTGTCCTTGCCGCCAACCCCAATCACTCCGCACCGAGCAAAATATTTTGCTAACCCCAACCTCACACTCTTCAATTTATTTAGGGCCTCTTTTTCGCTTCCAACCCCTTTTCCACTGCCGGTACGAATAATCTTCATCAAAACTGCAAGATAGTCCTCCCCTGATCCTTGGGAAGCCCTGATGTGGACTTCTTCCATTTTTCGAAGGAGCAAAGATACGCCTGCTGACGAGAAAAGCATACCGGCCGCTTTAACCGAAAGAAGAAACAAATCAGATCAGAGCTGAAGCGCTAACTAAAGTCGCCAAACAAACTTACGATAGTTTAACAAGTCAACGGAGTCGTAGAGCAATACCCCCCACCACTGGCATGGAACGAGGTCCTCCTCGAACATGTTGACAAGGTCCGCTGCAGCTTCCACAAAATCATTGTTCATCCTCCTTTGGTGGAACTCTGCGTATCTGACGATGAAGACGAGGCGGTGGAGGAATACTCCATTCAAAGAATAATCCGAGGAAGCAGCTGATTTTCGAAGGGTTTGCAAAGATGGCGCGATCTCTGCTACTAGGCGAGCAAACTTGGCAGGTCCTTGACTGATGTACTCGTCCAGTACTCGATCTACAACTCTCCCCAATCCCGGCCAATCCTCAGCAGAAGCATAATATGAGATAGCTAATCCATATTGCTTTTCGTTCATAAGAGTTTTTCCAGCAATCTGTGACGGGCTTTAGCTCATAAAAATGAGACTGAACAGACTCCAACTGTACCCTGCAGACCATCCTCCGAACGCCTTCCCTTTGATGTTCAAAGCAACATTGACTGACGTCCTTTAAAACACCAACCACATCTCCTGCCCGAATTCTTGCCGCCTCATCTTCCACGTCAGGTGCTTTATGCTCGTTATCCTCGAGTAGAATCGTCTTTGGCGCCACAGTACTCTGAAGCGATTTAGAGCTAGAACTCAATCGCAGGGGGACCCGAATTAAAACTTGATCGGCTCTTTCTTTTCCAATCTCACCACAAGCACACATGTAATGAACAGTGATTCGCCAAAGAGCTGGATCCGAGTGCAGATATTCTGCATAGTTTAGTATATGATATTCCCGTATAGTCAACCCCGACCTGCTCAATTAAGAAATTAAACGTGGTGGAACGGAGGATTCAAGGCTGTGACCCTCACTCATCATCAATTCCTTCACCCTCTTCACTCTCGCGCAACAACCCGAGCGCACCCATGACATCGGCCAAATGGCAACTCAACCACAGATCTAGCTTCTCTGCGGAAGCTAAGGCCTTCACCGGTTCGCCTGTTAGGAGTGAAGAATGGATCATGTCCTCGAGATTGGTCGGGTCAGGTGGGAGCTCATCTATGACTCGCTCGGTAACCTCACTATAAAGTGTGCAAATAAAACCAGGAAGTTGATGGTCGGAGTAATCGATTCACATACGGGAGTTCCTGCCTGCGCAAGCGGGGATCAACGAAAACTCCCCAAGCAGCGCAAACTTCTTTCCAGTCCCCACCTAGGTCTCGCACCACGCGAATGAGAACATCCTCGCGGCCTTCTAAAAGGCCAACGACATCGCTGATTCTGTCCCACCAGTTGTCATATCCGTCAAACCTTGATTCCCGACTCTCGGGGACGCGATTCAACTCTACACGGAGGCCCTTGACTTGCTTTTTCCATCGGTGATGAGCAAGAGTAAAGTCACGTTCAGTGGAGAAATCTGATGAACGTGGTTGAGACTGGAGTAAGGGGACCAAGGTTTGTGAGAGAGACTGAAGATGCGGAGAAGGGTGCGACGTTGACAGAAGGGTCAAAAAGAATATAGTTGCCTTCGTCAATCCCCGAAGCGCTGTCCTGGAAACACATAGAAGTAGAACCAAGATAAGGTTGACATTTGAATGAAAGATAACCGCTGTCTGTTCACAAACCGTGTTAGATATTCCCAGAAACCTTCCTCTTCCCAAGGGAATTCCAAAGCGCTCAGGTGATCTCCCTCTTCGGTCGACGGTTCAATAAAATGGATGTTTAACCATTCCATGAGTTCGTCTCCAACGGGAGCTTGTTCGACACCTGGATCAGGAAGGTAAAGGGTTTGAAACAACGATATGCACGTGTAGATGCTGCGATAATGATCCGCAGGAAACTGGAGGGGATCTGGACGATTGACCAGTTGCTGTTAATAAGCTTAGCGAACGGGAATTTTGGACTGACCGAAACATAGACTTACCGACGCATGTACCCAGCACTCCTTTGTGAAATTCACGTAATCGAAAACGAGCTTGCTCATCATGCGAATGTTATCTTCACTCCGCAGCCTGTATTACGAGTTTGAATGTCAGAAATGGCTAGCTGTATGGAGTAAACATACTCGGAGTTGTTCCCGTTCGAAACAGTCACCAGATTTTGGAAAGCCGCAAAGATGACGGACGTGTCCGTGATGAACTGTCAAAATCAGCGTCGTAACTGGCTACTGACTGCAAAAGCGGTGGACAAACCAGGCGCCTCTCAGATGATGGCATTCTATCCCCGCTGGCCGTGTAGACATCATAAATGTCTTCGGTCGTTATCAAACCGTTTATGGTGGTGAAGTCAACAAGTCCTGACTGGCATCCATTGGCAGAAGATGAACGCACTGGGCCTGCATACACTGCGATGGTGTTATCCCTGGGAGACACAGAAGCTAGCAGAGTTCGCCTGGACTTCGCGAAATCATCAACTTTTCCGCGATTAATAAGAGGCGGCAACAAGTCCACCCGCGTTGTCATTTGGAAGAATCCTCCTATATTCCAGATGTACACGTATGCTTGAGAGTCGGTCGGGAGAAGGCAAAGTCTTGTGGACGTCAGCTCTGAATTGCGCCTGGCACAGGCCGAATCTGAACAGCTAACTGATAAAATGGATGTGCACGTGTTCGCTCCCCCCACGTGGCATGGTCATCAAACAGCCTTCCTTTTATTAGGTTGCTCCAGACCGTCATCAGTGCAAGTGCAAGCTTCAATTGTCTTGTCAATGGCTATGCGCCTTTGCTTCCTCCCGTCCATTCACCTTCAAGTCCCCAGTAATACATTGCCCTACTTGGGCGATGTCAAAGGACGGGTGTTATGCATCACACCTTATGTTTTCTGGTTCTACCCGGTTACCAGCTTCGTCTATGCAATGGGTTCTCGATATGCCACTGTCATTTTAATCTATAAAGTACAAAGCCCTTTCGTTTTTGCCTTGCTGTACTGATAGATCAACGTTATGAAACATCCGCCTCTGTCTTTGTGGTGGTTCCAACATTTTTGTTGCAGGAAGTCAATACAACTACCGCGGTAATCTAGCCGTATTGAAGGCAAAACCCCTTGGTTTACCAAACCCGTGGCCGCCCCGCCTTGGAAAAGGAACTACCTGCTATGGAGAACGAAGAGCTCTTCAATTTATTGACCGGTTCGGGTGCGTGATGACTTCTCGGGTTCCTTTAGCGGTTTTCACTTGTTCTGTATCCCATAACCTATTCTCATTCTGCCTTACGTTCGGGTTTTAAGTCTATTCGAGGCTTGGGATTGGGTCACAGAATCGGCATTTATGAATCGCTGCGTGCCCTGATACGATTTTCCTCAGAATCCTGATCTTCCGTGCGCTGAGCATGTAAGGAGATTTTATAACATGGATCCTTGCTCAACTCCGCAACCCACTGCTTTGCTTCTTGACCTATTTCGAATCGCCGGTTCCATATCGTAAGCCGATTCTCTGATTTCTCTTGATCAAAGTTCACTAGACATGTGATGTTTATCTGGGGACTCCAGCACGGTTTCATCGTGCATTCGAAACAGTCCGGACTTGAGGACAGGATTGATCTGTTGCTGCTTGAATTGCCATTCAATCTGCACGATTTATTCGAAACCTTGCTTCTTTCATTTGGGAGTAATCAATGGTTTGTTATCGCACCATCGATCTACAAGCCGATGCCGAATGGGGTCACTTTTACCGTTGCTTACCCAGTTTGTTATCACACGCCAATTGCCTTGTAATCTGTTTCTGTGCCTTAAACCTAACTCGTCCCTCCACCCAGTGATAGGTTTTCCCATTCAGCCTCCGACATGTGGGTCAAGCAATAACGGCACACCTAGTTTGCACTACAGACACGTACCCATCTGTATGGAAAGATGGAATTACGTCAAACAGACAGTGTCAATGGGAACTGGACCAACGGCTTTGGAGGCAGGTGATCCGCAGAATGCATTGCACGAAGATCATTTACATCGATAGCATACGCACGATACTTAAAGATTGAAGGAGAAATGATTATACATTATTAATACAGTTACACCTAAACCATAGAATAACGCAAACAGCGAGACACGCATATGGTTGTTCTAAGCACCAAACCCATACAGAGTCCTCCCTGATCGCTTCAGGGCATACACAACATCAAGGGCTGTAACAGTCTTCCGTTTAGCGTGCTCAGTGTATGTTACCGAATCACGGATGACCTATGAAGAATTCACGGGATCAGCTCAATAGAATCTCAACCATAGTCAGGCGAAACTTACGTTCTCCAAAAAGATCTTCAACACTCCTCGAGTCTCTTCATAGATTAACCCAGAAATACGTTTCACACCTCCACGGCGAGCGAGACGACGAATAGCAGGCTTTGTTATACCTGCGTAATACTTCACACATCTACGCACAGCACGAGCAACGTCCAACGTACCCTGAATATTATCGCGTAGAATCTTACGATGACGCTTGGCACCACCCTTTCCAAGACCCTAACAAATAAAATACGGCGTAATGCTCAGCCGAAGCAATTAAGAATTGTTTCAAGCGCTTACCTTTCCACCTTTACCACGACCAGACATGCTTTGGAGAGATTATGAGAGGATGGAGATAAGCTTGTTGTAGCTGTGAGCTCGAGGAGAAAAGCAGACAATGCAACTGCAAATCCTTTGAAACGCCAGCCTATATACCTCTTGTGACTCACTGCACGTGACGCAAAGACCGATTGCTATTGTCCTTTATTTGTTGTCAATCATGTCACGTGATTGACGCGGAAACGATTGTTAAATAGTCCTCCGGTAAAATCTAAATGTAACCTGCCCTCGCCTAGGCTTCATTCGCTCCTACTACTGCTCTCTACTACCGACGCAATTTTTTCCTATAACAAATGGCTCGTACTAAGCAAACAGCTCGTAAATCCACCGGTGGTAAAGCACCTCGTAAACAACTCGCCGCAAAGTCTGCCCGTAAGACTGCTCAAGCAGTACGTGTTCTCTCTATTTGTCCGGCCAATCAACTTTATTTTACTCGTGCTCGCAGGCAACTGGCGGTGTGAAGAAGCCTCATCGTTTCCGTCCTGGAACTGTCGCTCTTCGTGAAATTCGTCGATACCAAAAGTCGACCGAGCTTCTTATTCGAAAACTTCCTTTCCAACGACTTGTTAGGGAAATTGCTCAAGACTTCAAGGTGTGTTTACTCGACGAGGGTTGTGTTATTGTGTATGTTACTGACGGCTACTTAGACGGACCTTCGATTCCAATCTTCTGCTGTGATGGCTCTGCAGGAAGCTGCTGAAGCATACCTTGTGTCATTATTTGAGGATACGAATCTTGCTGCTATCCATGCTAAGCGTGTTACTATTCAACCTAAGGATCTTGCATTGGCTAGGCGGCTGAGAGGCGAGAGGTCCTAGATGTAATATATTTTTGAAGTCTGGATTTGTAGTATCACTGTACCTTATTTTTTTTTGCTATTCACATTTTTAACATCTTTACACTGAAATGGAGTGCTAGGCAATACTTTGTAAAAACAAATGGTACGTGAAACAGATGCGGATGTGAGTATTGGAGTCCTGGAGAACGTTGATAGTGATGTCTAAAATTAGCTTAACAAGCCTAATATTGTGAGGCGGCTTTTCAGACCTGTTTTAGTTCGCTTGTCATCTTCTTGTTATGTGAGTCCATCATATTCTCTGTCTGCTTCTAAGGAATTTGGGGCTTTGCAATCTTGAAGTTCCATTAAGACTCTAGAGGTAGATATGCGCAAGATAAACCGACTGATTCTCCTTCTCTTATCGATATGCTGTACCCTTCTAGGTCAAATACTGATTCATTGGAGATTATGGCCTCTGCAGGAAGTAACGCCGGCCATCCCACTTGATCATATCTCGAATGAATAAATGTTTACATGCGATGACGGGTTCATGGTGTTAGGGAGTTGCGGCACTGAATGCTTATATTTCGGAAAGTCTAGGATATGGATCGTCGGAGGTTGTTTTCATATTCGAATCGATTTGGCTGGATGATGAAACTGACGCACGCAGCTTTATTAGTCGGCGCATCTTGACCTTAGTCTGGCACTCCCCGAATTCCTCATATCTCGTCATCAGTCATAGACGAAGGAAGATTCACGACTCGACAAGTTACCTGTGTGAAGATGCAGGGTGTATAGTGTTGGTGACAGTGAAGAGGGGCAGCTTGAGCACATATCAACAGTGGTTAGTCCGTTTGTTCGTACGTTTAACTGAAGGATTTGCGTTTCTCAGGTTTGCAATCGATATATCAGGAAACTCCAAAGTCGTAAATAGGACCAAGAAAGAACAAGGTATTCCTCACAATTAAACACGTAGCTCTACATCTATTGATTGTCGACAGTTACAAGCTGAGCAAATTGTGGAGCCTGTTACCTTCCTCAATGCTCGGCCCAGCCGCACCACCCAAACATGTTTTAGGGTATTAAGTGGTTCCACAGCGGTGTGGCTATGAATGCTCATACCATTCCCCTGTAGCGAACTCTGCATCCCTACCACGTAAACATGTCCCCAGGTTGAAGCTCATGTGATAACCATCGCTAACCCCTGATCAAATCTTTCGCCCACTAGGTTCCTATCAATTCTGAGGTATGGGGAGACATCAGGGTGCGTTACTGTCTTTCTCCAAGGGGACAATTACACGTCATATGGCTCAAGTGATTTGAGCAGAGTTTACGTTTGGAGTCGTTCTGGCATCGGTAGACTCAGCTCGCTGCCATATTGAGAACAAGGATGTTGCACGGGCTCGGAGCATACATATGCATTGCAGCACGCCTCTTGCTGGTCATCATTACCCTATGACAGGTATTCTAGCCTTGATCCTTTCCTGGTTACTCCCGCTAGACCACGCATACAAACACTACACTCAACTATAGCACCTTGCTCCCAATGATCGTCACACATCACTGAACATGGGACTACAGTTTACATCAACCCGGAAATGTGGAGAGCAAAAGTCCCCCTAAAATCCTTTACATCACATTGCACCTGCGCTCAAGTTTGTAAAGCACAACAAATTGACATCATCTCAACTGGGGCGTTACTTGTATTTCCGTATGGTGAAAATACCATGATGCAATAAACCCGCGTCCTCACTCTCTATCGCCGGAGACGGAGATACGAACAACTCCAGCAGAGATTTTTTACTACACTTCTCCGGCGATAGAGAGCTATCGATCTATTAAATGGGGTTTTTTTTTTCGTATGTTTGAATGTGCATTTCATCTATGATATTCAAACTCATCATCAATTTGCTTGATAGATCACGCATATTCTGGGACAATTTCTAACGTCTCGGGGACGGTATCGACAAAAGGCGCTCATGCGGACAAAGCGCATGATGTTTTCAAACACGTTATAAGACTCTACCATCTGATCCCGCTGCATCTGTAACGAAAGCAGCAACGTTCAGACGATATCCCCCGTATTCTAGCCCACTTTTACTGCAAATCGCCGGTAATGATGTATCCGCAACTCAGGTTGTTCGACTATAACTCGAGATTAATTTTGACGGTGGATGTTGCTGTTATATGTGATTATGGGCTTGGTAACTGGGTGTATTCGAAACATGAGAAATAAAACGATCGACCGCTCAACGTACCGGTCACCTCGGGGTATTTCTTCGTCTGTACCCGTTAATTTCTCACTGTTTCTATACTGTTCAGGCTGTATTAATGAGCCCTCGGATGACGTAGTAAGTCTAGGTGCAGTAGGAACCGTCTTCCAATCGCGTCAAGGGTAAGTCGCTCCTGCAAGCATATGATTTATAAGCTTTGGTGACTGTCCTTTCAATGCAGGTTGTCGTACTTTGTCTATATGGTTTGTTGTTGTGCAGCGGAAAAAATATATACAGCTCTTTTGGACGATACAGGGATGGCCTTGTGATCTTACAGGTTTGATTGAAACGTGGGCTCGAAGTCTAGATTTGTATAGAAACGAGGCTTCTTCGATGCTATGGCGCCTGTTGGGTCTCAGGCATCTATCTCCAATCTCTCTTTCTTGACATGGCTTTCCAGAACGCGAGCAATGTCGACGCAAGTCATGGCATTTTCAACGACGTAAAGGGCAATCAGTACATCATCTACACTTCCGTTTCATCCGGAGAGACACTCCGACTAAATAACGACGGAACAAAGACTTTTGTTGATGAGTGCGTTTATAACTGATTCATTGATTATAATGAATAGTGACTTGGTGTTTTGTCCACAGTGTGATGGTGCAGGCAATCGAAGCATCGAGAACGGATACGGTGGGCTACTCAAAAACGATGGCGACGACGGCTACTCTTTACCGCGATGGGACTCTCGTATGCAAAGTTTTCACAGACTGCCAGGATCCAATCCACGGACTTTGGGGACGCGTCCTCATCATGATTGTCGATCAGGATTCGCATGCGATCTGGAAATCTGAGCCGTTCGATTGTGCAACGCGTGGTGGTACACTGGATGTATTTACGCCATCCAGTGGGCAGGAGAGCTTCACACAGACGGTCCCGAGTGAGGTGGCGCAGCGTGCTATTCGGATAGATATACATCAGTCTGCGAGAGAAGACAGTCATGTCAGTCCAACGGCTCGAATTAACAAAATTCTGGGTGCATTTGGTGAGATCGGGATGTAAGTCACGCCGTTCTTGCTGCTTTTCTTCCTTCACTAATTTACAAATTTGCTAGACGCCGCTAGGAGTTATTGGCACTCGTCGTAAGATTCGCTCAGTTCTATCTACATTCCAACATTGATAATGGTTTACAGCGAATACAAGGACGCAGAATATTGGCCGTGTGGCTATTATGCAGGGGGCTTCCACTTCATTCACTCAAAAAAGTGATCTGACTAACAAATTTTGCCGCTATGGGACACACTTCTTGTCTTTGATTTTATCGTTGATCAATATCCAGTTAACCCTGATGATAATATGGTTGCAACCAGCTCGGTGCGGTAAGCTTGTCCTTGCTATTCGAATAAACCCGAAGTTTATCGGGATCATTTGGACGGAATTCATTCGATGACAACGGAGTGCAATCATGCTCTTGAAGAAATGCCCATATCCGAATATCTTGAAGTGTCAACGCTCACATGTGCTTGGAAGCCAGTTCAATATTTTCTTGTATAAAACCCCATCTCAATGTGTATTGGAGCTGTAAGCTCCACAGAGTTCCATTCTGACTTGGAATTACTGGATGAACTTGATGATCAGCTTTCCAGAGTGATGATGGTCACCATCAGATTATTGTAAATCCTTCTTATCAGTTGAGTGACCCGCAACTCTGACAATGCATTACTTATCATCTCCATTCTCTGATTTCTGCTGAGAGTGTTCCTGCTCATATATTATCTGTCTCCAGCATCTTATTATGTGGCATGTATCACTTTTCATCCATGATGTTATCTGTGACTGTGTAGCTCCATGGAATGTAAGTCAGCTTGCTAGGTTGTGGTCCTATTTCTCGAAAATGAACTTGAAGACTCTGGAATATATTTCAAGTTGCTGGAAGCCTCATAAATTGTTCGACTGCGCAGATAAGCATTGTCAATTGAAAAGTGTGTTATCGTAAATCTTCTCGTCATACACATGTTTGGTTAGTTCGTATTTGGCTTCAATCAGTTGTTGACGTCAAGTCGCCGCCCGCTGACAGGACCTGAGTATGTGCTTACAACTTGCACAAAAAAAGCACTCAACTTGATATCCTCCTATTCCAGTTCCTCGTAGATAATGATAGATATTCATGCGGTGGAGGGAACCACTCTCAACTCTTACTAGGAGGAACAACGCAGAAGAGAAATGCCATCAACGGGATATAGGTGCTTCCAAGTTCGCGACATCCAAAAGTTGAAGGGATCGTAATTTGTTTTTCGCTTAGTCGCTGGCCTGTTGTTGCACGTCCTGAAGGAGTCTGTTTGGAGCCGGCGGCCGAGCCCATGAATGTTTCCCCGGTACTTTTTGCAAAATAATCGTTGAGCCAAGACATCGTGGCGACTAAACCAAGTCCAGAAGAAGATGTCGGAAGACGATGGGCTTGAACTCAAAATAGCTTGTCGGTACTCAAAGACGAGACCATTTCTTACCGGCGATCGAGTCGATGCCATTTGGAGTTGAATTTGAACTCCAACTCTGCGAATATGTTCCCTCTTCTCGTTGCACTTGACTAGATCCCGCCGACTCTATAAAACCCACTGCAGCTTCTTATGCACCTCTTACCCTCACCCTCGTCTCGCTATGGCTCATCTGCACCCAAACTTACGGGACGTTGCTTGTGGGTGAACACTCTGAAGGCCTCCCTCGCTGTGTGCTGTCGTGCTCAATACTCTAGGTGTAGACATCTGTATAGGGGGGTTCGCGCTTGCAGCGACGGTCACATCACTTCGCCTCGTTCTCAGAATAAGAAGTAACCATTGGTGGTGGGATGATTGGTTCGCATTAATCTCGATGCTCTTCATGAGCGTGCTTGTTGCTGGGTCTAGTATTCTCGGTAAAGATGGTAAGGGCTGAAAACTACTTCCACATTCAACAACTTATTCAAGCAACGCTTTTGATTTTCTCAACCTCAAGTTATACCGAGTCAGTCTGGCAAAAACAAGATATCTGCATACTACATGTCCGTTGTTAGCTACTATACCTCCATTTGGTTAGTGCAGGAGCCCTATTGTCTATGCTGCAGCACCTGAGTGCTGATGAGCCTGGACAGGTCTGCGCGGCTATCCATTCTCTTTACGATCATTCGTATCGCCCCTTGGGCACGGCAGCGCAAGATTCTTTTGTGTAAAGTATTTTTCCCTCCTTATTCACGTCACAGAAGTACTCATCGTCATCTAGATTTCACAGGATTCTTTGTTTTTCAATGGATGTTGCTCATGTTTCAGATCTTTTGGGTCTGCGATATCATTCAAACAGCATGGGAGCGAATACCGGGGGAAATTTGCATGGCTGGAAAGGCAGTCGCTATTTCCCAAATATCAAGTCAGTAACCACATCTTCAGCTGGTGTTTCAAACTCCCATCATTGTGATCTATTTATATATCATATTTACATTTACTCATCCAGCAACGGTTATATCAGACTTGACGTTGGTTCTATCGCCCCTATGGATTCTTCGAAAGTTGCATCTAAGTCCTGGCATCCGACTGCGCATCATATCCGTATTTTCTGTCTCAGCGGTTACAACTGTCGCAGCCCTGACACACTCTACTATGGTTATCGTGTTACCTGGGCCATGGGAATGTGAGGCTCACAATTCTTTGTATGCGTTCCAATTTTGACTGATATTTGTGGATTAACAAGCTGTCTTTGGTGCTGTCGAGGTTCGTTCCATCTGCATATGGGTAATATGGATCTTGTCCTCATTTCAGTTGCTATTATGCAGGTCACCGTTGCCCTGACTGTTTGTAACACATCCGTCATTTTTCCAGCCTTCGCTCGAACAATTGACAATGAGAGACTCAGAGATAACCGATCTCCTATAGCCATGACTGTCATGGGATCTAACCACCAACCACGCGGCAACACCATGTTAAGCACGTTACGCATTATCAGCATGACAGACACCACTCTCTGTGCCGATATGACCGCCGCCGCCCCTGCGCCCGCCTTGGATCAACCATGTGACGATGGTCTGTTAACGTCAAAGGGAAATACGTCGGGAGGTCAGGAAACTTTTGAAATCCAGGCAAAGGACTATGTGCCTGTCTAACCCCACTGGATTTTCATTAGCGTGTGGAAATCATTAGTGTGGAAAGAAGGTTACTGAACTCCCCCTTTGGAGGCGAGTTGCGTACTCATGTTTTGATATGAGGGGAGAGGAAGTCAAACTGGGCTATTTACGTGTATAGTTGAGGTCATGGCCATCTAAGTCAAGGTTTGCGAGGTATGGTTGCAAGTCACAAAAAACTGTACTATATTAGGTACCCAAAGCCGCTAGCTTGAGTGGCATATAAAACACGATACCCCGCAATTATTGTACAATAGTCAAGTCGTCTAAAAAAACAGAAACCCTTTTTCATCAATGACTCGGAAGTCGTCGACGTCTGTTAAGATTATATTTTCCTGCAACATATTTCGTCTATACTTTTATACTATGTTACATGAGGCTATCCAAAAACAGTACAAAAACAGATGTCTTCTAAAGAGTAAGCCTTGGTACAAATGCACCTTCTTGTCTCTCTGTCGAGTACCCAAACGCGAACGGTATAATACTTGTACGGAATACACGGAGTCGTTCTGGTTCAAACATTCGTTCGTTAGCAGAAGATATAGAATTCAAACTTATGCACGTGCACTGTGTCCATCCATCTACGTCCATTCGTCTTGCCACTGGGCCCAAGCATTGTGGGAAGAAGGTCTCCAATGTACGACATTAAACTTGTCGACGATTCCCCTGAATCGGGAGGCAACACTAGAATTGAAACTCGTAGGATCGGGCACAAAGAATGTGATGACTCGGAGCCGGTCGTCCCCGTGTTCCTTCCTACTCTTGATGGTATCATACCATACAGGAGCGAGACAAAAACAGTCCCTAGGCATTTGGTATACTATGCGCAACTCTTGCAGGGAGGGACAAAGAAGCGTTGATGAGGGATAGTGTTGTGATGGAGGGCCAAAAGCTCGAATGTCCTGTTCCACGATCACGGACATTAGCGCAAGGTGCTCAACATCCGGCACCAAATCCAGGTAGTCCAAAAAGTTTGGGTCATCTGCTGCCATGGACAGGTGTGAAATCTGAGGGAGGTCCAAACTGGTGGCAATGCGGGGAAGATAACATGAACCGCGCTTCATAGTATTCCAATCTGTTCTGAATTTGATTCCGCCCCGTGATGTTGACAGAGGACCAAGATGAAGGTCGGAGAATGTTCGACAGAACGAAGCACCTGGTTCAAGGAAAGTAGAGATTGTGCGGAAAAATGTTCGACAGAATGATCCAAGATTGTCCATGGTCTTGAACAAACCAATGCTAATTCGAGTAGACGGGGACGTACAAGCCGATACCAAGGAGAAGAATGGGACAAGGTATTGCTCCTCTAGAAAGAACTCGACGTCCTGTAAATCATGGAATTTAATCGACATCGAGTCTGTGCGCATCGGATCGACGACGTCAACAACT
This sequence comes from Sarcodon sp. MG97, assembly GCA_003313065.1. Taxonomy (NCBI): domain Eukaryota; kingdom Fungi; phylum Basidiomycota; class Agaricomycetes; order Thelephorales; family Thelephoraceae; genus Sarcodon; species Sarcodon sp. MG97. The sequence continues at coordinate 71,852 of QGOD01002593.1, read as the reverse complement.
TCTAGACTGCTGAGCTTGAAACATCGAAGGTTGACACTATTGGATAGCAGGGTAACGATGTCTGTCATTGAGACACTTAAACGGTCGAGACTGAGCTCACTAAGGTTTTTGAAACCAACAGCGAGCGATGAAATTTGGACGAAAGCCACATTCAAATATTGCACTTTCGGAGCGATAAGGTGAAATGCATTGTTCGTGGGCATATCGTGCATCGTCCATCCCCTTCTGTTATGCAACTGGAGCGATACAAGTGAGGAAAATGTTGTGCCAGCAGCAAAGAAATGCTCCAGTTGCTGGGTATCGAGCCCCAAATTTATATCTTCCAAACGATCTATCCTCGATGGGAGGCCAGGCGGCAGATTAAACCGGTTATCGTTACGATTTGAGAGACGAAATGATATGCCGCGCTCCATGAAAAGATCGGCAATCTTCCACGCATCCCATTCACAACAGCAAATGGGAAACCAAATTTGAGGGAAACTAACTGCAACAGCCCGAAAGCGAGCGCAAACGTGTGTTATCGATAAGAGGCCCCTGATCACATCGCAGTTTTTGTGCGACTGGAACAGCAACTCCGTGTAGAGCATAAATATCATTTGGAGGAGCTCTGTCGGTAAGGCCATGATGGGAACAGATTCTTCTTCGTCCCTGGCATCAGCGCGTTGCAGTAGATTTTGTGTGCAAGAATCCTCCCTGCCAACGAGATATCTGATCAAACTGCACACAATTGGACAAATCAAAAGTACGAACGTTGTGATTCCCAAGCTTTTTTTTCTTCCAGTTCTCGTAATCTCGCTCACATTTCTGCAAAGCCTGAGGACACTTTCCAGCACCCTCCGAGCCATGACCGTTGGGGTTGTGCCAGTGCGCCGTTGCCAGGCCATAGCCACGTGCTGCTCAGGCTTTTTCGTGTGCCTCTTCGAGTCGGACCATTGAACCATTGAGCATTTCTTTCGTCCGCTTGGTAATAGTTGATAACTCAGAACGGATCAATTGAAGGCTGTACGGCAAGAGTATGTCGCATGCAACAAAAGTTGATCTTTGTCGGATTTAATATTGTGTGCGACGTACTTTTGCCGTGCATTCAATTGATCTTTGAGTCTTGTCTATATGGCTAATCTACGCGCACAAGACATTGTAACTTCTGTGAATACTGAGTCTGTACACAGTATACCTTGTCAGATGTATGGATTATTGCCTCCCAGCTATCTCCTAGAGTGTTAAATATACTGATTAAAACCAGATGTAGGCGGCAATTTTCAAAATATACGTGTCCAAGATGTAATGTGCCGTATTGCTCCCTCACCTGTTTCCGATCTGCTGTGGGTATGTTTCCTTGTTACATAGACTTTTTTTTGTTAACCCATGACATGTCATTTTAGCCTCATGGCCAATGTTCCGAAGGTTTTTACCGTGAAGAAGTCCAGTCGGATATAAAAACAGCCCCCTCAAGTTCGATGCAAGAGAGAATGCAGATGATGGAAGTTTTGAAGAGGTTTGAAGAGACTGCCCTGGAGGACGAAGAAGAGGAAACTGATGATGACGAACTTTCTGGACGGCTCCGAGACGTGGATATAGGTATCTATTTGACTATCATAACTGTCGTCCGGATGTGTATGGGCTCACTTTTTACTAGATGCGATATCGACAGAAGACCTATGGGAGCTATTGTCTCCTGAGCAACGACAGAAGTTCCTCAAAGCACTACAGGTGCCGTCAAGCGAGCTGGCTCAACAACTGCTTGCTAGTGAAAAACTACAACTGGACAGAAGGGAACCGTGGTGGGACGATAAAAACATAGATGGTGTCGATTATCTGCGTCCGACTATGATGTCAATTCCAGCCAGCATTTTACAGGCGCCCCCCAGGAATGGGCCTTCACTTCTATACAACATCTGTGGGATATGGTGAGTCGTCTTTTATCCGAGGCTTGGGATGTCTAAGGCAGCTTGATAGTATCACCTACGGATATGTTAATCGTTACTTTGGGACTTCGCCGTTATCAAGGGCCTCTGATGATGACGCTGATGCGATGCGTCGGACAATTTCTCAGTTGGTTCCGTTCCTGACGGATCGCAAGTCAAAGATATTGCATTTGAACATCTCGAGCGTTATTATTGATATCAGCTCTCGACTTGGCCCTGTATGTTCCATGATTTCGTATGTTTGCATCTGTTCATGATTGAGTAGGATAAGGTGACATCGGAACTACTCTCTCTTATGCTTCGCGACGCTAGCAATCTCATGCGACCCTGTCCTGTCACCGAGGTCCCACAAGACTCTGCCAGGAACAAGGATTCTGGTATCATGTTAAAATCACATCCCTATTTGACCACTCTCCTGGTGTTATCGGATGTAGCTGCTCTTTTTGAACGCATTGGGAGTTCTCCAAAACATGTTTGCCAAAAATTGACGTTCTATGCTGCTCACATCATATCGACGCCATTACCATTTATGAATGTTCTTACGGACGTTGTCCTGGAAAGGTCAAAGTCAATTGAGAAGGAAACATGGCGCTGTGGGACGGCCATTCCCATTGTTTCACCTTGTACCGAGGAAAAGATGTTGATTGAGGAATGCTGAATTTGCTTTTGGTCACAGCGACGTCTGTAGTTTAGATTTCCTCCATATGTATGATAGTTCCTGATAGCCCTGCCAGGTGGGAGTGGCTGACTGCCCGCTGGCTATGCCGGTGATCATCAGGACTTACTCCGATTGGTCGGTCCGAAATTGGAGTGAGGACCCGTTCGGTCATCGTTGTGTGGAGGGTCAGTTATAAGGATTTCTTTTTGATGTTGAAACCAAGGTGCTTCTACTTCGTTGAACCTTGTAGATATCGCGATGTCCGACTCAAACTGCGGTACGGGCGGAGGCGCAGACACTTACTTTGGTTTACGAGTCGCCTCTCTCTTCATCATCCTCGTTGGTTCCACCTTCGGCGCTTCCTTCCCTGTTATCGCTCGAAGGGTACCGTGGTTGAGAATCCCAACCGCTGCTTTTGAGTGCGTAGGAGTTTATTTATCGATTTTTGAATTTTTTCTCATGATCTTCCCGCTTCTGAAGCTTTGCCAAATACTTTGGCTCTGGTGTTATTGTAAGTCGTACTTACTGATTGCCGTAAATTTACCCAGACTTATTTTGCGCTCTAGATTGCAACTGCTTTCATTCACTTACTGTCTCCCGGGATTAGCGAGTTGACGTCTCCCTGTTTAAATCCGGCCTGGCTGATCTATGCAAGTGCTTTACCTTTCGTTTAACGCAGAAGTTGACCCCCCTAACCATTTACACAGCCGTATCCATTGGCCTTTGCTCTTCTTAGTATTTTCGTCCTTTTTATCGTAGAATTCATTGCTTTCCGATGGGGGACTGCGAAACTAGCTCAGTTGGGTATCACTACACGTGAGTCTCATCAGACGATTCATCGATCGTCTCTCAATCATCTGGTGGCTGCAGCGAATCATAGACATTCTGTTGCTGCCTCCGCTGTAGTTGAAGGCAACGCCGACCATTCTCTACCCCTTGAGAAGGCCCTTTCATCTGATGAAGAATCTGGGAAGGAGGCTGTCATCATGACAGACTCAGCCATGGCTAAGATAATTGGTGTCGCGATCCTAGAATTTGGAGTTCTTCTGCACTCCATCTTGATCGGCCTCACTCTCGCCGTAGACGCAAACTTCAAGATTCTCTTCGTTGTCGTAGTTTTCCATCGTCAGTTCCCTCCTAGTGTTCAAGTTTCTCACTCTGATTTGATGTGACGTGCAGAGACATTTGAAGGGCTGGGTATTGGGTCCCGGCTGGCGTATCTCACCCTCCCTCCAGCATACGGTTGGGTACCGTTCGCGGGTGCCATCTTGTATGGTATTACTACCCCTGTCGGCATTGCAGCGGGTCTCGGAGTGCGTGCGACGTACAACCCTGGGAGCACCACGGCATCCATTGTCAGCGGTGTCATGGACTCGATCAGTGCCGGTATTCTCTTGTACACTGGCCTCGTGGAGGTACGATGATTTTTCTCAACCTTTCGCTAGTTTTGGTCCTTGTATTGATCCTTTTGGATATTCAAGCTCCTGGCACACGAATTCTTGTTCAATAAGGAGATGCTCCATGCGTCAAACGGCAGGGTCGCGTTCGCCCTCATAACCATGTTGGCCGGATGCGGAATTATGGCCTTGCTCGGGCGATGGGCGTAGGCGATCCATAGGGGTTGAGCCGTTACACTCGCGAATGAGGTGTGCATACACCCAGTTTTCTCATCATGCTCTTTTTTTGTCTTTTCTGCAGTTGTAACTTTTTGTACAATTTGCTATGAACTATTATTATATCTTCTTGCCTTTATTGTGCTCCTATAGAATGCAATGCACGATAGTTGTGTCGAAAAAAGGAAATGCTATCTTTGGTTCCTAGACATTGTTTTTCCTAATTCCTGTAACCCCGTCCCAACCATAGTTATGAGACCTTGACCAAGGACTTTAACTCCGTCTACAGCACTATTCACGCGCTTCACACCTCCAGCAGCGAGATCCCACCCAGCCGATCGCATCTCGATACCGCTTCCCGCAGAGACCATCAGTGCCGCCTTCACGGCATCCAATTCGTTGATAACCTCGAGCCCGACCGATCGCGCCCACACGATAGGTTCAAACGTAGACGAATACAACTTGTGCAGCTTGTCGACCGCCGCCAACATCTTGTGATTTTCTAGGTAGCGTTCACGCGTGTAGGGGAGCAGAGCCGTTCGAGAGCCTGTACTCGCCGCCCAATCAAAACAATATCGGATTAGGAGACGTGAGAGAATCAAGGAGTAATAATTGAATGTGGACTTGCCAATATCTCCCCCCTGGTCGATGACAGTTTGAATACACCGGGCCAACGATTGTACATCACCCAGGCCTATGTTTAGTCCCTGCCCTGCCAACGGGTGCATTGTATGTGCCGCATCTCCGATCAGGACGGCTCTTGAGCCAGCAGGCCCATCCCCAATATAGGTCTCTGCGTGACTAAATTTGAGAGGGAAAGAAGCTACTGTTCCTGACTGGATGGAAGACACCGCAGGTGGGACAGACCACGCATCTTCCGGAGGAACGCCGCCGCCGCCACCGGTGTCGACAGAAGAAGATGAATAGGCGGACTGTTCATGGATCCCATGAGATTTTTCCCTCCAACTTATTTCTTGTTCGATATCTGAAAGACTGATCGGGGTCCCAGACTTTTCGCATTCGAGGATACGTTCATGAAGATATCTTAAAGAGACCTCGGGCAGGCGGAATGCCGCATTGATTAAGCGTGCCAAGACAGCGGGCTCAATAGATTTAAGGGCTGCTGCCAAAGGGGGCAGCGTGGACCATACAAGGGAAGATTGTGTATATGACAAGGGAAGAAACGCGATAGGCCCAGTAGGCAGGAAGCGCTGATAAGCCGTGACGTTCGGAGATTGCAAGGCCGATCGTGGGGGATGATTCAATGTGGCTACAATAGCATGAGTATTGTACGTCCATCCGTACAAATTTATGCCTGCGTATCCACGGACCGGTGAGTTGAAGCCATCCGCCCCGACCTGGGTGTATGTACAAGATCAACGAACTGGTACAAAAGAGTGAGTTATGAAGGCTTGCCAGTAGTCGGGCCCTCAGAGCCCGTCCGTTTGAAAGCCGGACAATCGGCCAGCCATTGCCACCTTGTCGTTCTTCCTTCTGGATCTGGTTAACTCGTACGTTATCAAGTAGTTGAATTTCAGGTATGGTTGATAGGCGGTGCAATAGCCCGCGTTGCAAATTCAGGTTTTCCGTCATACGTGCCAGATGACTGACGGCCAGCGGCAACTCAGACGCAGCAAACGTAATGCGCGCGTCAGACATACCATCCCATATCTTCAGAAGGATATATCACCAAAGCCATACGGTGATCTGTAGAGAATGATATATACCTGTATCTCCTCAACGGGACATGTTCGGCTTTCGTCGATGTATTCCCAAGCTCCAATCTCTTATTCGGCTCAAAATCAGTGCTAGATCACGTAACACAACAAGGCCCACCTTTCAGAAACTCGCGCGAGAGATTCGTGAGCGAGCTAACCCGATTTGAATATGCATTGGGAGATGGTGCCCAATGGTGGATTTTGGAAAGATCCCCGGCTTCGACAAGTACTATACGTTGAGATTCTCTCACCATCCTCGATGAACCTAGCCTCAAACGCCTGAGGTTGCACTAACTGACGTGCGCGAAAGTAGACGAAAGCATACCGAGTGCACTTGCCAAGGCAAGGCCAGCTGGGCCGCCACCAACGATCACGACATCACATTCCTCCGCATCCTGCTGTCCAGTCGCAAATGACCTGAGGAAACGAGATTTTCTGCAAGCTGTTGTAATTATGCGGGATCTTGTAGTCGTAAACATTTGGGTGCAGTCAGTATTGAGTCTAGACCTAGCCTAAGTGTGTGGACCAGGAAGAGCGGAAGAATATCGCGTGAATTACGGCCTGGTTTCAAACTCACACGCATACATACACAGTTGATTGACGCTCTTGTGATTACACTCTTTTCCGCGCGAGGAACTGGGATATCGAATTGTGACGTGGCGAAGGAACAACGGTAAGACCGACTGAATGTTGGAATCGTTCGCACTCAATGATGTATGTCTTGGTTCAAATTCGAATACTGATGGCGAAGTGTATTTTACTGTAAATACTGACCTCTTGTGTAACTTTACGACGTTCACCCACATAAATCATAACTTATTTTATAGCATGCGGAATTGCTATATACTCTGTGACGTTCGTATTTACGCGGCTTGTGCTCCTCGTAGTACATCGCCATTGTCCTAAGATGGGATCGCAATCTAAATTCCAACAGAAATTGTCAAAATAAATGGCCAGTCTGGAGGCTGTCGTGACTCACATAACAGCACTTCGATTTAGGGACGACACAATAACAGCCGCCAGAGCCCATACGGTCTGATTTTATGATATTCGAAATAAGTCTTTGCTGTGACCTTCATATCGACAGCAAGACCGAACAATCAAAGGGATACAGCAAGTGAGAAGTTACACAATAGCAGGCTGGATCATTGGGCACATCTTATCCAAGTTGCTTGTAATTTGGATATACGTACCGAGAGGGTACGTGATTGCCGGAGTGTGAATGCGTAAGAGAGGAGTGCCAATCATGCCAATCATGCTATATGGCTGGTCTAGAGCTCGTGATTGGAGAGCACGGGTACAGACGGCGGACATAGTGTACGAGCGCAGCACTGGCAGAGCAAGGAAGAACAGTTAATCCGCACGCAATTGTAGTATGGTAACAAAAGATGTGAAAACAATAGTTCACAGACAAGATGGCTACTGTCACATCGGGACAAAGAGAGTTTAATTCTGGTCTAAATTTTGGTTTAAACAGCAATGCGAGATTATAAATTTAGAATGAAATATAAACCACACTTTAATTCTTAACTAAACTAGTGTGAAAATGTTGGACCATATTCAAAATTTGGCATTCACACTTGAACAAATGCAATATGCTGGTCCAGGTGCAGGATACTCTGTTGCCCAGGTTTAAATGTGAAGGAAAAACTTTGAATATGAATCAATATTTCCACACTGGTTTATATTGAAAATCAGGTATGGTTTATATTTTGTTCTAAATTTGAAAGCCAGCCTTGTTGCTTAGACCAAAGTTTAAACTCAGGTTTAACTCTCTTCCCCCCGATGTGTGTGGCACCCATACTTGGAGAAAACGCACGATATACCCCTGAGCTTGATATAATACCATCATTCATCCTTAAATTGAGAGACAGCGTCAAGTGGAAATAAGTAGTCGCTTGAGTGGCTAATGTAGCTCACTGCTCATCATCAAGGATGAATTGTTAGAGCCGCATCGTTCAGTTATGGTCCACCAGTCTGAGAAGCTCAGTAAGTAACATGACCGCACAGTGTTCCGTTGACTCCAAAGTGAGCGCGAGGCAAGTAGGACCGATTCACAATAGTGAGGACTCCGCGCAGCAGCCAAACATCACCAAATCACTTGCTCTAATTTTATTCTTCAGTTCACAACTTCGCAGCACTTATCTCTTAACCCCTCAGCGTCTGTCGCTTTCAAATCCGAAGTCGAGCTTGACGGGCGTCTGCAGGCCTCGGAGCAAACATATCGAGCAGGCTTTCGAAAAGATAATTATCTAAAGAGATACGACTTGAAGATCTCACATGGCGACGACAGCAAACATGTCGGCGGCTCAGGCAGTTGGCGACTACCTCCAATCTCCAGATGACCTTCTCAAAGTTGCAACTTTCCGCAAAAAACTTGAAAAAGAGAAAGCCTCCATCGACGCAAGACTAAAGAGCGGGGTCAAGGAACAACTGGATGCAACACGAGAGGGCCTGCGCAAGCTTTTCAGCACCAGGAATAATGTACAGAGTATCAAGGACGAGATGCAGATGGTGGATGCCCTGTGCAACGATCCCAAGAATATGGTTGCTACTTTCGATCAAATAAGCAGAGTTAGTGTGCATCCGGCTACTCTTGGTCTTTTTGAGAAGACTTTTCTCTCTTTCCAGGTCTCTATGGTCCATCGTAACTTTGAACAGACGGAAGAAATGGTCAAGAACTTGATTGATATGAACTCCAGATTAGAGGTGCTAGAAAACATGCTTGTGGAGGACAGCAGCAATATCCTTGGTCCCGCCCCAAACCTCCTCGCCATCCATTATCAAATTAATCAACTGGAAAGTTTTAGAAATGAAACCATGCATCAAGCAAAAAAAGCTTCTGCGGATTCCCGTCAGACTTTAACCCGTTGGTTCGAGCGCCTAAACAATGTCATTCTTGCGTTTGATGAATACCTAATGGACTTGGCCCGAAACATCCTTCCTCTCGTGCGCGCAGGACGTCAAGATGTCGTAGTAAAATTGATCAAAATAGCAGAGATCGAGGGCAAGGCGGATGAAAAGGTTTTTAGTCCAAATCAGTTTCTCTTAGCGTTCACCCATATTCTAATTACCCCTTCACTAGGCAGCAGGCATGTTGCTTGTCATGAGAACCAAGAAAGACACCGCTGCCAAATTCAAATCGATGCCTGCCAAAGCGCGCGTCATGAAACATTACCGCAGCAAGTTCATCAAATGTATCACTGACTCTATTCAAGACAGATTCGAGGAAGCATACAAACATCACCAACATAGCCCCGCTGCATTTCTGGACGGCCTCGGCTGGATGTATCAAGATATTATCAGAATCGAGAGTGATGTCGTCCCTTGTTTTCCACCCAGCTACGAAATATATTCTCTGTACATCCGAGAATATCACAAAAGCTTGAACAAGACCATCAAAAAGTTCCTGGCCTCTGATCCTGAGGCCGGCGTTCTGCTAACGTTACATGCTTGGGTAAAGGAATACAAGCAAAATATGGTGGAGCTGAACATACCTCCCGAATATCTTGAGCCCCCTTTGTTAGATGGCAAAGAACAAAACCTGGTTGAGGACTATCTCAAACTGATTATCAAGAAGCTCGACGAGTGGTCGGCAAACCTCATGAAAACCGAAATCGAGGCATTCACCACGAGGAACGATCCGCCGGAAATGGACGGCGATGGATTATATGGGACTCAAGGCGCTGTAATCTTATTCCAAATGGTTAACCAGCAGGTTGACTTGGCGATGGAAAGCGGCCAAGGTGCTATCCTTGCACGAGTTATCACAGACGTTGACCGTGTCATGCGAGGTATTCAAGACCAATGGACTAAAGTCATCGAGGCAGAGCTCAAGAAGCAGATGGAAAAACCAGAAGAGGTTCCAAGCGGTCTAGTCGAATACTGCATAGCACTGGCCAATGATCAAATCAAGTCCGCAGACTATGCCGAGGCATTATCCAGCCGTATCGAACCTCTCGTATCCGAAAAGTACAGAGTCACCATCACAGACCGTCTAAACGACGCTATCGACGGGTACCTTGACGTCGCCAAAAAATGCACTCAAACTCTCATTGATATAATTTTCAACGATCTAAGACCTGCTACTAAACAGCTGTTCCAGCCTGCATGGTACGACGGAATCATGCGTCAGATTATAGAAACAATGCGAGATTATATCTCAGATTATCAAACCTATCTCAGCCCGTCACTATTCGAAGTACTGCTCGAGGATCTCCTAGACGCTCTCCTCGTCACATATCTAACCGCCCTCGCCCACTCCCCTAAACTCAGGCTCCCAGCAGCCGCAGACAGGATCAAAGCCGACATCAGCGAAGCTTTCCAGTTCTTTGGCGCTTATAAAAAGAGAAACGAACTGGAAGCGAATTTCGAGATAGTCGAAATGTTACTGTCTCTTCTCGAGGCGTCCAAGAACATGGTGTTCTTATCGTATTGGTCTTTTGCTAAAGTCCACGGTCCGAACCTCGCGTTTGTGGAGGGGTTGATGAAGGCACGAGGTGACTTTGATAGGGCGGCTGTGAGTGAGGTCATGGATAGCATCAAACGAAAAGTTAAAGATGAGAACCTGACCGATCGTGAGTTCTCCTTTTATATCTTGTTCTATTCTCCGTTTCTCCCGTTCGATCATCACATGCTCACCAACTGGCGCTTTTTTTTTTTCAATTCAGCACAAGAGCCAACGATCATGAAGAAGATATCGATCCAGGGCAAATTTTACAGATTTCTTCGGACATGATAAACATTGAAGTCTAATTTATATATTTGTATCACTTGCACATTGTAACTTCTGTAGCATACACACATGCCCCCCAGGTTTGGGGTATTTGTACACGACCGGCGGCAACGTTCCGTTCCTCGCTACTACTAATTGCTTTGTTGTCTACTCCGTCTTCGTCTTGTCCGCGCCGGGGATCCTGCGAGATCTATCAGGAAGCGCTGCAGCCACTTCATCGATCTTTTTGAACTGCCAAGGGAATCGCGAAGGATACAAGAATGGGCGCAAATCAAATCCTGTTGTCACGATAGGTGAGCTATTCCTTTCACGAAAATCAGGGAAGTGCAGAAAACTCACTGTTATCGTCAGGACTATAAGATTCCTAGGGAGCGATGCAACAATATCAATACTGCGGTTCAACCATCAAGATACAACGCATACCGCATGATACGACGGCGTCAAAGTCGTCATCTTGTGTCTATTCCTCGCATGTTCAAAGAAGAACAATTTTACCTTCTCAGCAATCTAGTAGACAAGAATAGAAACTCGTATCGTCAAACGGTCTAGCATCATCGTCACATACCTGGAGCGGAGACAACGCCGAACCCCACTCACGCACAAGCTTGGTGAACATACTATAAGGCCCACACTTTTCTACTTTTCTGAGTCGCCCAAACACGGACAATTCATCGTATGTCATGCCCATATCGGCCTGGTTAAATACAAAACAATCGTCAAAAATCTAGTGAAGTGAGAATTCGAAAGAGGGACTCGACTTCATCAGCTTGGACGTAGGCTTCGGTGATAGGTTCGAGTTCTGCGGTCGGAACTGCATCGATGAAACTATACCCGAAAAGCGATAAGATTTTATATAACGAAGGGACAGGTCTATTCACCTCGTCAGAACCGGCAGCTCAAAGGAATCCCGGGCATACAAAATGAATTTTTTCAGATCAGTTTTACTAACACCCCCAATAGGGTTGATGTCAGCTGTGAAGCAACGATAAGGCCACGGTTTGAAAAGGGAAGGGAAAGTAGTTGCCAGATGAACAATCATATTTGGTGAGGTAACCTCGTAAACTGTTCTTGCATCTTTAGTTCATTTATCGGAAACATAACTGCGGTAGGCACCTCTCGTCGACATTAGCACTACCGAGCACTAATAAACCACCAGGCCGTCCTCTGACCCAAGGAAGTAATTGTGCGAAAAGATAAGCCAGCACCATTCGCAATCTAGCCTGAAATACCACGTTAAAATAAATCAACTAGAAGGCCGTGATGGCTAAATGTACATTCCTGTATGTTTTGCAGAGCAAGGTTCTCTGCATTTGATCCCCCATGGAGCCGGAACTGTGGCTTAAAGCCTGTCACTAACAGAAATAAATCCCGGACGGCAGTGACGACAGAGGTCATGTTCAAATCGGTATGATAACTGGCAGCCTTTCCGTAAACACTGGCTTGGAAATTGATTTTATGGAATGAACAAACCTTCCAATTGAGTTGGCGAGCTGTTTCGCCCTTCTTTGAGTTTCGACGCTTGAATTTTCCGTACCCATATAACAAGTATGAAAGATGCGATTACAAAACTCTCGCGCATTAGAAGGGATGTAACTCGAGTCTTCAGGCTCCCCGACAATGCGACGCGCGTCTGCTATGACTTGCTTATCTAGAATTTGAGTGAGATTTAAACAACTTGGAAACGTGAAGGACGAACCTGCCCGACCAGCTGCTTCTGCAACCAGCTGACACATGGAATACACTATAACTGCCGTTGCACAACTATCAATACCACCACTCAATGGAAGGAAATAGCCTTGAGTGCGAGATCGGCGAAGATAATCCCACAGCCAGCAAGCTGGACCTAATCTGTCGAAGCAAGCGTCTAGTCTATGCCCATGAAATAAGATGTATGTGACCCACGCAATCTCTTCTTCAGGTGTATGATACCTGACCCGGACATGTGGCTCGAGTCCTTCTTCAAACACGTCTTGGACATCTTCAAACTTTCCTCCGGAGAGTGAAAACGGAACCTCAATTCTATGGTATCTTTCTGAAGCAGCGGCTTGCATACTTCTGCTGCTCTTTGCTCTGTGGGCTCGGACATCCTCTATGTCTATTGTAGCTGTAACGACTTCGACATCGTTAAGGGAGAATTGTGAGCCTTGAGCGATGATTTCGCCATTGAGGGCAATCATAGCACAACCGTCGTAGTAAAGTCGATCGCCGTCACAACCTTGTTGATTGGAATAAAGATAAACTCCACCCAGCTGTATTGAACACGGTAAGAAAGCAGCACAGATTGTAGTGACTCCATTACCTTTTGAGTAGCCTCTTTTATGAGGTCTACACGTGTGTGAAGTTTACGCAGCTCATGATGGCTACCGCTAGAGTTTGTAAATATCTCGACACCGTCTAGACCCATCAAGATATGGGGACTAGTGAAGCGCAATCAGCTGCCACATCTAGTGGATCAGGTAGCCTGTACCTTGAAGGAGTGAAAAGCTCTTCACA
>QGOD01002593.1:34924-58521 GCA_003313065.1 Sarcodon sp. MG97 | reverse complement strand
GGCGTAAAGTATCGAAGTTCTCTGTAATTTCCATCATTGGCAAGCCACATTTTTGGGCGTATGACGATGATTTGTCTGTTGTATATAATAACACGGCAGTTGTATATGACGTTCTTGTGCACCACAGGCCTGATGATGCAATGAGCGATTGTGGTATTCGAGAGTAGCGTTAACTCTTACATGCCAATGTCACAGACGATTCCCGTAGCTTCGTCTGACGCAAGGATTTTTGCAAGGACTTCCCATGAATGAAGGACCGTGTCGCCTGGCGTTGATCACGGTCAGTTAGAGTTTGATAGCGTAAAGTCTTACGAAGAGACCACCTTCAAGGAAGTGATCTAAACATCCATATCCACTACGGCGTGATGAAAATTAGATGAGATATTAAGCGGCCTAACTACCCACGTAATCTCTAATTCTGGCCCGACCCTTAACCGAGCGCCTCTTTCTTTTGCGATGGCAATGCTTGCAAGTATACGGTCGAGATTGCCCTAACAAGTCATTCGGTGGATAATGATAAAGGGCGGGCGGTGTACCCACTTGAAAGTCGAGAGCCCACTGGTTCAGAGAGCTATCAACAGGATAAGTGACACGAGTCGACGGATTCGTTATATAAAACACACCATCTGTGGGAGGGTGAGCTGAAGAAGATTCGGAAATGGGGTGGGATCTTGCTCACGTTGCCAACGTGATTAGATGACCCATGCTTGAGTCTGGTGGGTGATGCCTTCGTTGAACTTGCAGCACGACACACTCAACCGATACCGGGCCGTGTGTTCAGACTTGTATGCACGTGCACAGGTGGCTGAATTCCCACGAGTGCAACTTACTGAGGTCGATTAGCGCTTAGTAAGCCAGGGTCATCTTTCAAGCATCGTCTCCCTCACGACACACTCTTGCTGCCACATTACGCAACTGCCGTGTTATCTTATCGTTAAACAATCAGCTTGTCGGAACTCCCCGGCTGTCAGCTTGCATGGGCCATCAAACGCCTCTGCGTAGAACAACTCGGCGGCGGCCCAGTATACGGCTCTTTCTTCTACGGCCCGGATGACCTACGCTACAATCTTGCTCACTCGAAAGTCATTCAGATATCTGCTCCATCTACTTAATTCAGCAATGCCAAGTCGAGTCATCGGATCCTTCGACTAGGACTTTCCATACATTCCAGATGTGCATACTGATCCGACTGTCCCGAGGTCGGGTCCGGGTATCGTAATCCTCCGGTCTTAGCAATTCATAACTGAGCTTGATGTTCCGTATGAATGCCTTCGACCTTGTCATTCGCTGTGATGTACCTCAAGTCACCCTACCCTGAACTTCCTCCCTTTCGGTATACCAACATCCATGATTATCTTTTCCGCGATGGGCCCGGTGTCGCAGAGCGCAAAAGTGATATTACGCTTCATATAGATGCCGTAACAGGAAAGACGAGGACGTGGGGCGAATTTGTCGACCGGGTCAAAGATTGCGCTACTGCACTCGGTGCGCCCGTCTCTCAAGGTGGTCTGGGGTTGGGTATAGAGGACGGAGAGATGGTAGGGATCATGAGCGAGAATTGCATGGTATGGAAAACTATGCTTTTCATCAACATAAACTTCAATAATTTACGTGTTTGTGGCCTATAGGACTATTTGACTTTGATTCACTCCTTATGGGCTATCACTGTTCCAGTTGCATTGATTTCGTTTCATTCCACCCCATTTGAATTAGAACATGCACTGCGAGTGTCCAGGGCGAAACGCTTATTTGTACACCCTGATGCACTGAATCGTGTCATGCAAGTTGCTAACAAGATGAGCATTCCTTCCGGTCATATATATATATTGGAAGGATACGCCCCAGGACGTATATCTCTCGATCATATGATTAACCGCGTAAGGGTGAATCGCATACCGAGGATACCTTCCCGCCCCGCCGGAAAGGATACTCTAGCGTATATGGTATTCTCTAGCGGCACCACTGGTCCTCCTAAAGGTTAGTATAGGCTATTTGAATCCAATTCATGCACTAATGTGCTTCTATCCCAAATAGCCGTTATGATTTCGCATGGCAACCTTTTAGCCACAGTACAAAGTGCTATGGTCGCTTCTGATCTAGAAAGCACCACTGTGCCGGTCAGTTTTTGCTGAAACTTTCACTTTTCCGGGTCTATCTTCACAAGAGATTACATCACGTTAGCCGAAAGTCTTTCCAGGGAAGGACGGCCTTCCCATAGCCTTGGGGTTTCTTCCCCTTCACCACTGTTACGGCCTTATTCTTTTCTCGATTAGATTGCTTCTGGGCCCCACTACGCTCTTAATAATGCCAAAATGGAACATAGGTTTTGCATTGGACCTTATTGTCAAGTACGACCAATCGGGCATGCACACATACGTTACTCATTGACAATTTCTATGTCATCAGATATAGTGTCACGCACCTGTTTCTCATTCCTTCCGTCGTACATCAAATGATCAATTCCCCGAAGTTTTGGAAAACCGATTTGAGCTCGATTATGATGGTGGGTAGTGGTGCTGCATACCTCTCGCCTGAGCTGGCGAGCAAGTTTGCTTCAAAGATGCTGAATGTGGACCGGATGCACGAAGGTGTGTTTAAAGCCCTGTTTTGAACACACCTCGTTTCCTTACATGTTTTACTTTTCTACTCGAGGTTTTGGGATGTCTGAGGGCGTAAGTCTTGAAAATGCTTTTACAATCCATTCTCAATCGACTATGTCAACAGACCATGTCCATGATTGTTGTACCCAGCGATGGAGTTATTAAAAGCTATCAATACACACCCGGCTCGTGCGGGGTTCCTGTCGCAGGCTCAGAAATTCGTATATTGAGAGACGACGGTTCTGAAGCAGACATCAACGAACCTGGAAACCTGTTTTATAGAGGTCCAAATGTTGCCCTCGGATATTACGGAAATGACAAGGCTACAAGGGAAACCTTCAGCCCAGACGGGTGGTTGAAGACCGGAGATCGATTTAGGTGTGATGGGACGAGTCTATTGTAAGCATTCTTGAATTTCTATTTCGAGTTTCAGCTACAACCAACTCGTTCGTTTAGCTTTGAAGACAGAGCAAAGGTATGTAACTTTCACAGTTATAGCGGATAGCGATTTCAACCCCCTTTGTTACAGGACACCTTGAAGGTTTCCGGCATTCAAGTCTCCCCTAGAGAGATCGAAGACGTTTTAATGGCGAATCCTGACAAGTTGATCATCGACGCAGCAGTAGCAGGTGTCAGTGGGGGCCGAACATCAGATGAATTAATTCCTAGAGCATGGGTCGTTGTCAGCAAGTCCGCAAAACTGCAGGACAAGGAGGCAATCATCAAAGCACTGAAGTCTTGGTCGGAACAGAACTTATCAAAGTATAAATGGTTAAGAGGTGGGATCGAGATCGTTAACCAGGTACTGCTTTTTTTTTTCATTCACTGCTGTGATGAAACGGCCAATAAACTGCGGAAAATTTTCCAGATCCCGAAAAGTCCAACAGGAAAGGTGTTGCGTCGTTCATTGCAGGACCGATATGAGGAGAGTGTGCGGAAAATTGAGAGCCGCATGTGAAATTCTGCCAGAGGAGATAACCATATACCGGATAAGAGGTACCTCTTATATATGTCGTTCAGATTCTCATACCCTCGTCAAGTGATATGGACATTTTTTGTTGTTTAGATATCTTGTACGATATGCTTTCATTCTATACAATCCTTGCTATCCTCTCTCCATAGAACGACAGAAATCAAATGATCTTGATATCGATTTAACCACGCGTCATCCATCTGTCTTCGATGGTCAACTGTTGAACCATCATTCACGCTTTTTCCTTTCATCGCAACCCCAACGCTTCAAGCTTCAAGTTTCACAGTTTGGATTCGAAGGCACAAAACTGGCAACACGAGTTTCAGCTGGACACACAACCCTTTCCCCTCTCTCCTGATCGCTACTCACTTTCGGGCCTCCCAAGGTAGCAGCATTTCGAGTCGGTTGACCTCAATCGAAGTCTTTGCCCATCTTGCATATCTCTAAATCGCCAAATCACGCTCAAATCCTTCCTCAGACTACCACTCCTGGCAGTTGATTGTTGGATAATCTCCACCACTGTAACTGGGGCCACGATCACGACTTCTTGGTGATGCACTGCAGTTCACGTTAGAACGTCACTGCTACCGCTTGCCCCGATAATCTCCCGATACCATCTGCAGACTCGGACAAGATATTTCCGGCGCCAACATCCCGATGCACGCAATCGGCTCTGGAATCTCAGGGATCGACTCTAGATTTCATGCATGCAACAAACAATTTGCTCCGTGAAGTAATACCCCTAAACACGTCCTCCGGCGAAGCGAGTTCGAGATTGAACGGCTCCGTAACTACAACATTCAATCGCGAAAGATACCAGAAATGCGTGCTGACGTTCGTGGTAGTTATTCCGAATGAAGCGGTTGAGGAATAGAGTTGCATACAACGTTATTGGCCACTGATTGCCGGATACCACCAGTTCACCACTAACAAGCTTCGCACGCACTCTATCTCAACTTTCCTATTTTGGTTTCTTATCATCGTCTTGTGATTTTAGTGATTATTTCCGATGTTTTGATACCATCTGAAACAGATTTTTAATCATTTTATTAGCAATATTTCCACCTTTCTCCTTTAGTTTTAGTTCGAAATTTACATATAAAAGCCTGTACAAACTTAGAAATAAACAGTTTATTATCCTGCTATCCCAGTTGTGACCACTTGAGATCTAAGTTCTTTTGCGATATTTGATTCTATCGCACATCTTCACTCTAGCTTTTGTTCTTATTCTCGTGCTTTGTTCTATCTCGCATCTCTTGTCCTTTGCCTTATAATTGTTTGGGTTACACTCGAACAATTGGGCCCTTTGACTTTAGGTTTTATATATATTCTTGCACCTCCATCACATTATCAGCGAAAGATTCGCAGATAATTTCACACCCATTTCACATACCTCACACTACCTTCAGTCAGTCTTACAGACCTTTGGGTTGTTGACTGAACTTTCTTGGATGTCCTCGCACCGACAATATTCCTTTTGTATCAGCTATAGATTTTGACATCGTGCCTTACGCCAGCAGAATCTTCTCGCTTAAAGAGCTACTTGGACCACTTGTAGGCGCTTGTAAGCTCTTACAGGATCGACAAATTTATCAGCAGATTTGCTGTCACTTCTTGCCATGGGAGTTCGAAAATCTTCTTCCTTTCGATAGTCTGTCTGTGAGGAACCTGCAGGTGATTTTGTAACGTGAGAATCGAAATGGCTTCACTACGGCGACTCGAGATCGTAAATCTGAAGGGATAGCGAAGAGCATGATCTGGACTAAAGGAGTGATAATTCTTGAAACTTGCGTTGCAATAAACTCGTCGGGTTCCTACATGCGAATTTGATTATGGCTCGGATCGCGTTCTGTACCGTTCGAATTTGCTGCTACATCTACCTACTTTCAGGCAACGAAGGCCATTTTTGTTCTCTCGGCGATTTCTCTATTTCTGTTGTCCAGGCGTATCAAAATGTAACACGATTAATACCCACAACCATTCTCTCACCCTTTAACAGCGATACATGTTTCTCCGTTGTCGATACTTTCTCTGTCTGACATACCTGGCTCAGAGGAATCTCTTGTAGGGGTGATGTCACAGGCAACTCGGTACAATTGTTGGCCGTCGATGCAGGATAAGCTTTTTTGAGAGATTAGAGCACCCTCGGTGTCGGTGAGCTACATCACGACCGGATACAGACTCCGCTGTTTGTTGTACGTATATGTGCTGGAGCGTATCCGGATCAAAACCTCCGATTGTCAAAACGGACTCTACGTGAATCAGAGTCTAGACACCATGAGAGAAGAATTAGTTGGTAGGAAGGCTTCACTACAATTCTAGAAGCAACTCCTACTTCCTCTTTACTGAGCGACCCTGCTGCTGAATGGCCACCGCTGCAGCAGGATGGAGATACTACTCAGCTCCAGGGGCTCCTTACGGAAGGTCGTCCATCATGATCCTGTATGTGCATGTCTAGTACGTATTGGTACCTGCAGATTTATAGCTCCCTATAATCTTCCACGAACATTGCAACAGAACCCTTCGCTATTTTTCTACCCGCAATAATTGAATTTGTAGCTACTGAACTTGACGGTGAACTTTGGCTTTTTATCTTATCAACCCTAAACCACGTGGCGCAGTTGCCAACTCCGCCTAGCACTGCGCTTTTCCGTGCCGTCACCGCCTTGTTTGGACTCGTCCTTTGTCTTGCTCCACAATGTCGTCCGCAACCACAGAAATCCCTTCCTCTGCAGCGGGAATGACTGCACCTGTCGAGTTAGAATCGACAGAACAACCTCCGCTTGGAGAATCAAAGCAAGACAAAGAGTCTGAAGAGCCTCAAAATGCATTGACGCGCAAGTTTACAGAGGCGGAATGGAAGGCTTTGAAGGAATTCCGTGTAAGTTATGCTTTGTCGTTCATTGAAGAGAACTCATCGGTCTTGTCCTTTTTTAGTCTAAGCTCCCGGAGGCCTTTACTGAAGCCTTCCCGGACAATACTGATGCAAAGACTGCGCCAGTTCAACTGTGGGGGATTACCATTGATCCTATAGATCCTGTGGATGCACGTGTTAGCGTCGTGCTGATCAAGTTCTTGAGGGCAAGGTGCGCTACAATTCGCATTTTCTGTACGTTAATGCGTCATATTTCAATTCAAGGGATTTGGATGTAACAAACGCACAGGCCATGCTGATCTCGACGTTAAAGTGGAGGCAGGAATTCAAGATTGACGAAGTCATAGAGGAAGAATTCCCCCAAGATATCTTTGGATCCGTTGGCCATTGTTTCGGAAGAGATAAGGAGGGCCGTCCTGTTACGTATGTCATGCTTTGCCTAAAATCCCTCCCCTTTTGCATGCTCATCTTTCCGTAGTTACAACATTTATGGCGGAAACCAAGACCTCAAAGTCGTATTCAGTGATGTGAAGAGGTTCATTCGGTGTGTTTAGTATATAGTTCATTGACTCTTGACTTACCATATACACAGATGGAGAGTTGCTCTAATGGAGAGAGGTGTTCAATTGATAGATTTTGAGAACGTAGATTCGATGGTCCAGATCCATGGTGCGCTGCAGTGATTTACCCAGATCATCATCAGTTAGGCCTTCAGCTGATCCAACGTAATTCAGACTACCAGGGTGTTGGACTTTCAAGTCGAGATGCCAATTCCAAAGCTGCTGCCGCTGCCGCTTCCAAGATCTTCCAAGACTACTACCCCGAATTTTTGGTACGCCGACTATCCATCCCTTTAAATTCTTAGCCCCTGAACTACTGTTTTAGTCGAAGAAGTTCTTTATCAACGTACCATCGTTCATGACATGGATATTTTGGATATTCAAGCCTCTCTTGTCAGCAAATACAGTTGCTAAGATGAGTGTTGTGGGTAGCGGGGTACCCGCGTTGAAGGCAGCTCTGTCTCCTGTGATCGACGAGAAGGAACTTCCAAAGCGTTATGGTGGCGAAGCGGAAGCTTTCTGAACAGTTTCTTCTCGATCATATCCCCTGTGTTGTCGACTTCATCCTATGCTTCTGTCATCGCACGCTTTGCACTATGCTCTTAGAATTTTTGCTCAATATACCACCTTGTTTGAGTTAAATGAGGACGGCAAGCGGGAAGTATTTATGAAGCACATGAACGAGTTTGATTCTGATATCTATAAAAACTACACTCTGTCCTGCCTTTACAACTGAAGTGCCAAAATTATTCTGATAAAAATGCATACATATCCTACAGCAGCCAAAGGAGTGACTATGACTAATATGGTTATTGGGACATGCGCGAATGCGACCACTCACTTCCTGATTGCGTTTGACTTTAAGCAATTATACCCAATGTACCCCGATAGCCTTTCCTCAAAGCTCGACGCCTCAGCATCAAATTCCACTTGCGCAGAATTTGTCGGATCTTTGGATTGCGGAACCACGTACGCCGCTCGAACCTTTAAAAAGAACCGAACCTCACAAATGCCAGATCTGCGAGATTCATCGTATTCGACAAGCATGCGAACATTGTTGCTCAGCACCAGCTTGAGTTTCCTCAGTACTATCCCGAGCCTGGGTGAGTCCGATGGTTACGCATTTTCAAGAAGCTGATCTGTTACTCGCGGTAGTTGGCATGAACACGACGCTGAGGAGCTCGTAGAGACGTGCGATAGTTGTATTGTTCAGGCTCTCAAATCTCTTGAAGAAGCAGGTTATACCAAAGATAGCATTAAAGTTATCGGTCAGTATGAATCCATGCTAAACTTGATGTTCTGTCGGTGACGGCGAAGGGGTGCGCCTCAAATTTAGGCATCACGAACCAACGGGAAACCACAGTAGTATGGAGTCGACGAACTGGGAAATCTTTGTGTAAGGCGATTGTCTGGAAGGACTCGCGAACGAAACACATCGTCGCCCACTTTGAGCAGGTCCTCAAAGAGATCGGAATAGAAGTTGAGCCGGGAATTACCAAGCGAGGGTTGGAAGGTCTCGATACCTTGCGTGCACTGTGAGTCTTGCTGGGTATGGCATGTGTTCGGTCTTACTCACCCAAGTTTAGAACCGGACTGCCTTTATCTACTTACTTTTCTGCAATAAAACTCCGTTGGCTGATAGATCATAATGAAGCTGTTCGTCAAGCTCACGATGATGACGATCTCATGTTCGGAACAGTTGAATCCTGGCTAGTATATGTGCGTTGCAGGTTCTTGTTAGATAACATCATTGCTAACCACTGATGGTTTGTTACAGAACTTGACCGATAAAAGCCTGCATATCACCGAAGTCACAAACGCTTCTCGTACACTGCTCATGGATATAACGACGCTTAAATGGTCTCCAGTTCTGCTCAATTTCTTCTCCATCAAACCCTCTGTACTTCCAAAGATAGTGTCATCCTCCGAAGTGTACGGCGAACTTACACGGGGCGCGCTGAAAGGAGTTAAAATCGGCGGTTTGGTAGGTGATCAGCAGGGTGCGTTGGTGGGTAACAAGTGTTTGAGGCAGGGGGAAGCAAAATGCACTTATGGGACTGGTGCGTTTCTGTTGTTCTGCACAGGTTCGACAATCGTGAAAAGCACACATGGATTACTTAGCACTGTAAGTTTCGTTATAAAGATATGTGATGACCGTGTTGTGTGAATCGGGCGACAGGTCGCATTTCAAGCTGGGCCGAAGTCTGAGCCAGTTTATGCTTTGGAAGGTAGTAGTAAGTATGGGTAACATCACCCAAAATGCTGCTCCTTCAAATTAATTTTTATTCGATTTTTAGTTGCTGTCGCCGGGAGCGCCATCAAATGGTACGCAAGTCATTCCACCATGGCGTATTGCACTTCTCAACGCACGCAGGCTCAGAGATTCCATGTCGATGATCTCCACTGCGGGGGAAGTTAACACGCTTGCTGCGCAAGTTCAAAGCACAGGTGGCCTGTACTTTGTGACGGCCTTCTCTGGCTTACTTGCCCCATATTGGGACCCAACAGCGTCAGCAATGATGATCGGATTAACGGAATCAACCACACCTTCACACATCGCACGTGCTGCACTCGAGGCTAATGCGTTCCAGACACGTGCAGTCCTTGAGAGTATGAAACTGGATTCCGGATCCGACTTGAAGTGCGTCAAGGTGGATGGAGGGATGACGAACGGCGATGTATGTATGGAAATACTTGCCGATCTAGGTGGATTTACTGTTATTCGGCCGGAGATGCGAGAGTGAGATTGTCCCTGATTCCTGTTGATGAAATGAAACTTATTTGAATTAAGATCCACGGCTTTGGGGTCTGCACTTCTGGCAGGATCAGCTATCGGGTTATTTGGTTGGGATATAAATAAGCCAGAGACTCTGGCAGAGGTAAATACCAAAGGGAACAGGGAGTTTATACCCAAGCAATCGGAGGAGGACAGACACAGGAGCTGGAAGGGCTGGCAAAGAGCTATTGAGCGGTGCAAGGGATGGGATATTGATCAAGAGGACGTGTAGAATCAATCTGTAGACAATGATGGACGATATCTACATCACATACTGTGGTGTATCATTAACCGGGTTCTTGTGTGGAAGTTTCCGGAAAAGGAAAATGTTTGAATGTATAGACGTTGCCAAATACTTCAATCCATAGCCATGATCCGAGTTAATCCTTGTAACCCTTGTAGATACTCCTATTCTATCCTGCACATTTAGTTGCATTAATCCCGTCATGACATTAGCTCGTGCATGTTTATGCAGCATTGTGCGGGGCATTGAATTTGTTATCACTATACCTGTTGAACTGATATGGATGGGTGCGTGAGATGGAGGGGCAATGACCGTCACATACAAAGACATCCAGCCATTCTAAGACCAAATGACCGAGCCAGAGGAGAAAGATCAACGAAATGGAAACAGTCGGAGCACGATTTAGATAGGAGAGATCACCATGTCTCGCTAAATTCGAACAGCAGCCGAGCACAGCTATGCCTCATCCTGTATAGATTGATTGTCACATCTGCATCTGACGACGATCCGCAACATCCATGGGACGCCCTCGGACACTTTTAATTTTGAATATATCCGTTGTCGATCTTGACCAGCCACAAAGATCAGGGAAGATCTCGGTAAATAAGGAAAACACAGGAATTAACCGCGCCAAGATCCCGAGTATGACTGAACCAAGTGATTCGAGGCCATGTGTGTGGAGATGATAAATGAATGGAACGAATAAGAGAAGGTGCTATAACGACGTCGTGGGACGAAGATCAGCGAAGGGGAAAACGACGGATCAAAGTTCGATAGGGACTTGTACAAGTCGTCAATTCTACAAGATGGCCAAGGATAATGACGCTCGCTTGTGAGTTCTGAGAGTTCCTAAACTGCACGTGTCGAGCACTAATACATCAGGAAAACGCAAACAGGATATCAATTGATGAAAGAACTTGGAATGAAGGGTTTCACTAACTGAATGACGTGACCACGGGCCGTCACGATAGAGAACAATATCGCTGCGCAAATGGCATCCGTGGCAGAAACGAACAATTCCCATCATTCCTGTGCAATATCTGAATATCAGAGACGGGTATTTAGTTCAAGTGATATTTCGTGACAAGGAGCTTACTTTGGTGGAACGTAACAAATTGATAATTATAACCTGAAATCTCCGTGCGGTTTGAAATTGGTTAACCGAATATGCCACATTTCGGATCCCGTAGCATGAAAGTTCGACCCAGAAAGTCAGTGTGCTATACTCGATCAGGTTTGCTGGTTTGTAGATAGATGGAAATTCAGTTGAACGTGCAAGGTGTTAGGTGTGTAAAGTGAAAAGTGGAAAGCAGAAATGTCAGGACGCGGCAGAACTTCAAACCGAAAGATTAAGATGACATCAGAACCATTTTCTCCATTTTTTCCATTTTTCTCCTTTCTTAATCAGAGCCATTAAGACAATGATTAAGAGCGAGAAAAGTGAGTTAAAGGACATCGAAAATAAAGAGTAAGAGCACTGATAGAAAAAATCATGACGACGGTGGAGTATAAAGGGTAACTGCAGTGTGGTGAACTCGAGCGGTTTTTGATTAGTTAAGCGCCAACAACTCAGGCAATCGGAAATAGCCATATCTAACGCCCACCTGAAGTATAAATGCCGGATTCAACACCATACTAATGCTTATCCTGCTTTGGAACCATGCATTACCCCCCACCCACTGAGGACATCCTCACTCCACCGACTGAGATTGACGGCCCGTACATGCGCTATCATCAGGTATAGGCTCACACCAGTGACTGTTTTTTTGCGCTTACACAGATTAATCATGTGGCGTTTAGCTAGCTGAGCTTGGATCTCTCGCAGACAATACGAGTCAACCTAACCTCTACTCTTCGTTTCCCCCACCCTGCCCCACGAGCAGTGCCGATCGTGTCATAAACGATCAGGCCGGGGGTTTTCATACAAACTTCACCACATTCAACCCGCCATCGGGCGCTACACCGTGTTGGTGGGGTTCGGAGGCATCACCTCAGTCTCCTTTTTCCAGAAATTCAGCACATGTCGGGACTAGAGGACTCGAGCCCCGCCTTGCGACCTCTCCAATAAACTATCAGCGTACGTTCTCCCAGAATCAGAACCTTCTTCCGGAAAGTTATACAGACTACACACCCTTCCAAACTCGAGGGCAAAGGCTTAAACGTTCAGATATATCAGTTGACTCATACGTTCGTTCTTTTCTACATTTACCTGACTATCGCCTATGAAGTGGAATCCTTAGGTCAACCAAAATCAACATTTCCCGTCTTCAGGTAGTCTTATCTTTGATGATCAGCAAATGCCTGGAACGCAGCATCCCTTAGGCATCTGGCAAGATCCACCGTTTCCAGAATCCTTGTCGACATACGTGGAGGCTACCGACCTGTCTGGAGTGAATTCGTCTCCATATGTCTATAACCTTCCTTCTGATCTGTTCCTCCATAGCCCTTGCGTCCTTACAATCCGACTCCGAGCATGGTGTATGAGGCTGACTACTCAGGTAAAATTTTTCATTTGTTTCTACCTTTGCTTCACTGCTGTTAAAACACTAGAGCCAGTAATTCCGGGGTTGGAGGCGAGAGAGCCTGCCCCTCTAAGAGCACCAGATTTCGCAGGTCGTACGAAGGCTTTCGAGACAATCCAGGCCGAGCCAACCTCTTCCGCTCAAACGTTGGCATCATCTTCCCTGGGGTTGCATTCTGCAGGACAGATAATCCCCCAGCGTAATTATCACGCTCGCAACCAGAAACTTCATTCTAATGAGGGCGTCCGAGTCGCTACATTTAATATGGTAAATGGTATTGGCTTTCCACTCAGACGTGCTATGGAGAAGAGATACACTGGCTTGGTTCCAAGGGACGATTCTTTCAATCAGCCCATGTCGTCCATTTCAATAAGAATTGAAGTGCGTTGAATGTGGTCATCCAAGTATTCTCCTGGACTTTTTCTGAATTTAAATTTGGTGCAGTGGCCGGGTTATCCTTCCTGGAGCTACCAAGTACGTTCTCGCAGATTCCTCCTGTTTACAGCAGATTTTAAGCTCCTGTAGGTCAGGACAACCGACTGGCGCAAACCTCGCAGACCTATTACGATCGCGAAGCTTGCCACAGAGATTGCAAAATCGGTAGAGCGGTTTATCAGGGTGATAATTCCATCGCCATGTAGGACCGATTCGCGAACTGATATTATTATCCAGCAAATGCAGGATGAACGGATTGACGAGGGGGATGAACAATGGCAGGTGGGACCAGTCGGTTCTAACCGCATTAACATCAACCGTCTTGTATTGAACTCTCTACACCGCGTAGCTCGGAGCTCGTACCAACCCGTATTGTCTCTTTCTCGTTAACCTACTGGGAACAAGTCCTTGATATCATGTTGTATCATTATGGTTCTGACATGCGTTTGTACAATTTATAGATCCTTTATTCTTTGTGTATGTATCTTGTAGTAGATTACCGTGTTGTGTCCAAGTGACAGCTCTGCGGAATTCCGGCCTCATTATCGGGACCTATAAAGGACAATTCACCTTTGGAATCCAGCTGTCTACTATTTCGATTGGTCCCATTTTGCAAATCGTTTGCCTTCACCCTTGATATTCAAATGTTGAAACATGACGTTGTGCGGCAAATGTAGGGTCATATCAATGCTCCCAAAATTAGACAAGGGCAATATCTCTGTTGTTTCGCCGTTTCTTGTATTGGAAAAAAAAAAAAAAACAGAGGATGCGTCCGTGCCCTCAATGACGGTTGATCCGGGTAAAGTTGGGCTCATTGTCCCTGTATTTCGTGGTAATAAACACGGCACATCATTCAGCTGCTTGCACTGCCAGTTTCAGGTAGGCGCTTGAGATTTTGTTATGAGTTGAAATGGAGGCTCTGCAGGCGAAGACATCTGTGTGGCGTTGATTTGAAATTGTCTTGTTCAAGTATTGCATTGCCTTCTATTCACCAAGCGTCTAGTTTTTACTCGATACCAAATTGCATGGTATCATAATCCAAAATTGCCGCCAAGGAGCTGAATGATGTGTCAAATACTAGTCATCAAACTGATAATACCACATCGATAACGAATTTCCGCATTAGTTATTAAACTCTCCTTTGTAGAACCAAATATCCTAAAGTGTCCAGAGGGCTTCAGGCCGTGCATGCACCGTATTCTTCTCAACAACTTGAGCTTGATTGGATCCAGAGGATGGGTAGTTTGGTAGAAGCTCGGATTGGAATCCGTAGTGGTTGGAAAGGTTCTGCAAACGTTCTCCGACGGCCTCGCACTATTTCAGTTGTGGCTCCAAGACTGAGACCATAAAATCTTGTTCAAGTGTTCACCGACAGGCTCATCTGAAGCCTGCATCTTTGCAAACATATTGGTACTCGCAATTTTTTGGTTGTTTCTCAGCGCCTTGAAATTGATCCATTTATAAACAAGGTGATAATGAACTGGCGCTGCAGGTCGTCGCCTACTACTATTAGGACCTGCGGAATCGCAGACTCGATGGAATAGATTGGCACTCGCCCCTGACCTTGACCATCACCGAGGTGGAGCAGTGTCATTTAAGAAGCTCAAAACTAGTAACTACCAGCACTGGTACTAAGCGCATTTAATGCCGCTACAAAGTAGTAGCGTTCGGCAGCTTTAGTCAATTACCTATCACTGTGGGCAAATGAGGTTTTTCATCTCCAGATAATTTGGGAATTATTTTAATATTATAAGTCAGATTACTAAAATAATTGTGCCCAGACCACAGGATGGGAATATAGTGTTTATTTGAATTTGACAGATAATTCCTCAAGGATTTTCAATTGTGAGACATCCTAATCCCACTTATTATTTCTGTCAGCAAGACAATTCAACTTTCTGGAAGCAGATTATTTAATGTGGACTACAAATGTGAAGTTAGTGGGAATATCCATCTAATGTCCAGGAATATAAAAAATAATCCATGCTAGGAAAAATAAAATAATTCCAAATTTATACACAACAGGACTTATTCCTATCAGTTTGAATAATCCAGAACATTTATCTTTCATTTTATGGAGTGTGGAATCACAGAGTAATTTAAAATTTGGATTGTCTTTAGGGAGCTCCACAATTCAAATTTTAAATTACCCTGTGATTCCACACTCCATAAAATGAAAGGTAAATGTTCTGGATTATTCAAACTGATAGGAATAAGTCCTGTTGTGTATAAATTTGGAATTATTTTATTTTTCCTAGCATGGATTATTTTTTATATTCCTGGACATTAGATGGATATTCCCACCAACTTCACATTTGTAGTCCACATTAAATAATCTGCTTCCAGAAAGTTGAATTGTCTTGCTGACAGAAATAATAAGTGGGATTAGGATGTTTCACAATTGAAAATCCTTGAGAAATTATCTGTCAAATTCAAATAAACACTACATTCCCATCCTGTGGTCTAGGCACAATTATTTTAGTAATCTGACTTATAATATTAAAATAATTCCCAAATTATCTGGAGATAAAAAACCTCATTTGCCTGCAGTGTATTTCATATATTTCTGTCAGTCCAGATACGGCGACACTTATCGTTACCACAATCGCTACGTAGTACATAGAGGATGATACATATACGGTAAACTTCATTCATACCTCTGGTCTTGCCAATCAACACATGCAGTACCCACTCACAGAACGACCCTTCCTTCCAGAAGACTACTGTCCTTCAATTTCTACGATCTACGATGGCCAGGTCAGTGGTCTCATCATGCTATCAATCTTCTTCTTAGATATACTTACCAAGCACATCCTGGGCATTTTTCTACGCTAGATCTTTGAAGACCCTCTGTTCAATCAAGTTTCCGCTAGGTATATTTCTGCGGCTCGTAACCACACACGAAATTTCGACACTGGATTCTTTGTTCCATCGCCCCACTCCTCCTTTGATGTAACACCCACATCATCTTACTCCCAAACTCCTTCTCCAGCAAATATATTTCCCGAGTTCACGGTCTATGGATCCTCAGCTCAAGTCATGGACACGCTGGGTAATCCAGACACAACAGCGCTAAACATTTACAGCCCGACGTCGCAGCCGGTGCGTTGCCGTACTTGTGGTGAACTGCACATAGGCCACCATGTGGATTCCTCTAGATGTTTCATTGCTGAGATGATGGAAGCTCCAAGTATCAGGGACGTTTCTTCACCATTCCCCAGTCAAATCCAGGCAGCACAGCCTGCTATTGAAGACTCACTTGGGGCGGATGCAGTTTGTCCTTATCACTATCACCAAAAATATGAAATAACGTTTTTCTAGTTAATCAGTGAGCCTGGTCAAGTACCGTCATTTGATCGGGTATCTTCGTCTACGATGGTAGAGATCCCTCAGCGGTCTTACAAGTCGCTCCGTCGTAGACCCTGTTTGCCTGGAAACATCAATGTTGTCAGGTTCACCACGGCAAATAGTGACAGTTTCTCACTAAAAAGTGCTCTGGGCAAGAAGTACACGAAACTAGTCGAACGTGACGAAACGTTTACACCAGGAAGTTCGTCTATTCATATCAGAATAGAGGTACGCAGGGCACGCTACGAATTGCACATCATCTTTGTATTCAATTCTGGTCCAGTGGCCGGGTTATGAACCATTCGGTTATCAGGTATACCCTCGTTCTGTCGTCTCATTTTTGCTTTATATTAATCAAGATTTATTAGATCAGGGCACTAAACTGGCATAGGCCACCCGGGCCGATTACCTACGAGAAACTCATCACCGTGGTTGCAAAAGCATTTTGCAAATTCATCAAGGTAGATACGGTCACTACTACTAATGTAATAAATTTGGCATTCTGCATGCTTATTCTTTGTTATTCAGGACAGGCAAGACAAACCAATTGAGAAAGGCCATGAACAGTGGCGAGTAGGACCTACAGGCTCCAACTTCGTCACCATCGATCGTCTTTTTTTAAAGTCTTTATTCCGTGTCACTAAGAGCTCTTGGCAGGCTGTTGTCCTCTGCGCCTCGGCTTAAATTAATCACTAAGCTATCTTTGTCTAGATCACGACCGAGTTTTTTCTTTCTTTCGTGGTACCCGTTTTTTCTCGCTGTTTGTTCACCATAGTCTTTATTATAATCTTTGCTTTGCGGACTTCGATTCCCTTATCTTTCAAACTTTCACTTAAACTCCTCAAATAACGCATATTTGTAATCGATAATAATTTTATGATATTTCACCTATCACACGTTGCACGTTTGCATGGAAATCCGGCCGATCGCACTCATTCCTTCAAGTACAACTTGTTCTCCCTTGGACGGGGAGAGGAAAACAATTAGGTGGCATAGATACTGGACCTTTCTCATTCATATCAAGAGCTCTAGAAAGTAAGGGTCCATCATAGGTGTCAAGCAGAAACAGTAACCGGTCATTTGAGTGAAGACCGGTTAAAACCGACCTGTCCTAGTCTGGGCCTGAGGCTCGTTGTCAGAGCACAGGAATGGGAGCATCGCATCTACATCAGCCTTCTGAAGGACAGCGGTGCAGCGGTAAATTTCATCACCATGGAGATGCCTGACTGTGAATTCCAGAGTCATAGGTCCTGATGAAAAATGACAAAATGCATCCACAAGGTTTTCGTCATATTTAATTTTTGGTGGGACGGTTGGAGGAGGCTTGGAGCCCAAAAAATTTCGAGTTCATATTATTTATCTCGAACGGTAAGATCTCGTGCTCTTTCAAAGGGAGACCAGACAGGCTAATTCTTCCCTATAGCCTGCTCCTAGACTTTTCCCCTCGTTATACATAGGTCGGAAGCACCCCGGTCTTGGATGAACAGGTTTGTCGCTCCAGCTAGCAGAGGCAACTCATGAAGTAGCAATAGTCACAGCTCTGTTGATTCTTGAGCTCGCAACGAGGCGGACGCTTACGTATTTCGTAACCTGGATTTCAGTTTCGCTTTCTTGTGATGAGATCGTTGGCAAGTCGAAACAAAACAGCAGAAGTGACATATAGGGAGAAGCAGTGGGGAGTAATTCCCCTGCGTAATGACGTACCTAACAACAAGAATCTTTCTCTGCAGTAGCCGCTCATATGGATATTTGAATCAAATTTCACGATGTCAGGGGGAGTGATATAGTGTTCTATGCGACCCGGAAGATGGGTCAAGTTGGACTAATTTGATGAGGGCTATGCAAGATCCGTTACCTACGAGGTAATTGTGGTTCCACCCTTCTATTTGGGTATCCTTGTTTTAGTGCGCGCTTATCTTCTAGCTCAGGATCAGTGGGCACGGGGCGTTTGGCGGCCTGGACTTGGGGACTTTGGCAGTGCGCATTAAGCTCTCTGAAGGTGATAGCATAGACGACTAACGACATAGTTATTAAAGTACTATGTTAATTATGCTAATTGACTGGTCAGCAAGAAAATAAATAGATAGCATGTAAACGACTACTGACCTCAGAGAATGGGAATAATCTCTGAGGTATCCGAAACGGCGAGTGCGGAGAGAACCTAAACGGGAATTGTACAAACAACGAACAAACACGCTAGTGGGCTCGACGAAGACAAGAAATAACACAACACGACGGGAATTAAACTACACAAAAGGGCAAAGTGAATATATAATATACTAATTTTGGTTTGCAACTTCAACAATAGTTGGGGTTGAAGAGTGAGAAGAATACATATGAAAGTAGGCTCTTGGAAGAGATAGACTCGAGTCTCCTGGGGAACTTGTTGAAATTCTACTAGTTGCGATAGTAGAATAATAAAAAAGATACAGGGATCAAACCGTAACTACGAGATCTGCTTATGTAATAAATTTACCTATTTAGGAATGCAGACTGTAATACTACGAAAATAATCTAAAATTCAACAGAATTCACAGACAACAAGTGGGAGATGCAGCTAGGCGACAGGACCAGTCGGGTTTTGAGCACATGATCAATCCAAGTATGAAAGTGACGTCATGGTCAAATCAAACACACACGTGTTCCAGATCCAGATCTCGTGCGCTAAGATCTCAATCTCCCACTGAACGACGCCACGAATCCGAATTTTATGATGTTGAATTATTTACTTTTTCTTCTCGGCGTCTTGCAGCTTACCCACTGAGAGTCTTCCTTCCGCAGGTTTTGTCTGCCTTGCAACACTGTCCGCATTATATTCTTTCAGGGTCATAGCCCATATTACTAGTCACTCTTGCTTTATTTGCAGAAACTTTTCTTTTTTCTTCCGACCCACTCTTCGCTTGGTACGGATCAACTCGTTAACATGTAAGTTACGAGACCATAGATCTCCTCTTCCAGATTCTCATTTGTTTTCCGAACATCCAGGGTCGGCCTAACCACCGACATTTCGCCTCAAGCAAAGACAGAAGCTCAAATCCTCGCTCTGAACAATGATACTGATAAGCAGGAGAGTGCCTCGTTTCGCCGAGGAACTAGTGGTATGGGCGCATCTGAGAAGAGAAGCGAATCACAGGAGAACCAGGCGTCGGGGTTGGATTGGATACACAATGCAGATCCGAGACACATGTCTTTCCCAGTCTATGGGCATGCAATTGTGACTTGTCTTCTGCTTAATCGTGGACGTATTATCTTTGCATCCGACGACCAGACAATACAAGTACACTCGCTTCAAACGGGCAAGTTAGAAATGACACTGGATGGCCATGCGGGTGGGGTCTGGGCTTTGGCTGCTACAAAAGATACGCTCGTCAGCGCCTCGACCGACCGAACAGTAAGGATATGGGAACTGAAAACCGGGCGTTGTACACATGTGTTTGGGGGTCATACGAGCACGGTTAGATGCCTTGCCATTGTTAAGCCTGAATGGATGGATATCAAAGGAGATGATGGTATAGCGCGGAGAGAGAGTTGGCCCAAGAGATCTCTAATTGTCACAGGTAGTAGAGATCACTCACTCAGGGTGTGGCTTTTACCCAAGCCTGGAGAGCGTGAATACAAATATTGCGGCAATGATGACAATGAAGCGGACGTGGAAGAGGTGAGTTGAGTATTTATACCACTGTGCCTAGTGATCCGATGGTTTTTCTCCCAGATCGATGTCGACAAAAATCCGTACCATAAACTTCACCTTGAGGGGCACGACCACTCAGTTCGCGCTCTTGCGTCCCAAGGACGAACCATAGTTTCTGGAAGCTATGACTGTACAGTTCGAGTCTGGGACATCGTCACCGGTTCTTGCAAGTGGATTCTCGTTGGTCATACGCAGAAAGGTGTGCTTCAATTTCCTTGTGATCCTCATTCTCTTCTCAACTCTATATCCAGTGTACAGCGTTGTCCTGGATCTCACCCGCAATATCACATGTTCAGGGTCAATGGATGGCACTGTCCGCATTTGGAACTTACAGACTGGACAGTGCCAGTACAACCTAACTGGACATACCTCTCTGGTGGGTTTACTCTGGCTTTCACCGTCATATCTTGTGTCTGGGGCGGCAGATTCAACACTGAGAACTTGGAATCTTGAAACGGGAGAACTTCTCCATACTCTTGCAGGTCATAATGGGGCAATCACTTGCTTCCAGCATGATGACTTCAAAGTGCTCAGTGGGTCGGATGGCAAATTGATTATGTGGAATATTGAGAATGGGACCATCGTTAGAGACTTACTGACAGACGTTGTTGGTGTCTGGCAAGTAGTTTTTGAGGGGAGATGGTGCGTTGCCGCGAGCAACCGACAAAGCGGGACATTTCTTGACATCTGGGACTTCTCTGACAAGGAGTGTGATGCCGTGGACGATAAAAAGGAGGTAGAAACAACGAACAAAAAACCTACCACAGGTTTGGACGGTGAATGTAGCGACTGTGAAGAGGACGAAGATGGTTTCATGGTGTTGTAGGTAAGGATCGATCAGATGTAATTTTGACGGTCCGGAGGAGCAGGACAGAATGAGAAGAAATTGCTCTGAGATGGGGTGCAGATGATGTTATTCAAGTGGGTATTATGTCTGGTCGAGGATGCGGTATGCCACATTCTGACCAGGTCTATTTGCCTCGCGGTGTTTATATAAATGAGTAGCATCTCTAGCCTTTCAGTATCTTTAACATGATCATCCATTATCTCATTTGTTCAATTTTTTTTTGTCAATCATTTATGGCCTTTGTAATTATGCAACGACTTTTCTTTCATTCAGTGTTTGATGCATGCAGCAGAGGAATCTATTATTTGACATAAATTAAAGCCTCTGTCAATCAATCAAGCTGCTACTACTCGAATTCGTACTACGAGAATCCAAAATCAACGTCACAGGGCCCTAGGAATAAGGTATGCAGTTGGGAATTTGAGACTGAAAGCATGAAACCTTACGTCGTTCGTCAAACTGACGTCCATCATAGCTCCAAATTTCCCATCTAAGATCAAATTTAGCACCCCAGTAAGAACTGATCAGCGCTCCTCAGAAGAAAGCTTTGATCTTTTCAGGATGATACAACTGACCCATTCGCGTTAAAAAAGATTCGTACATTTGCTGGGACGTTTCTGCTTTCTTGCAAGGCGGAAAAAAAGGTTGCGCGTTGAACCGGCATATCCAGATAAGAGAGATTAATTATATCCCTTGAACTCACCATAGCGCGATGGAAATCCGGTTTATTACCCTTATGCGTGTTTGCAAAGAGCGTAAATTGGGATACGCAGAGTACCTCTCCGCTGATGTCTTTGACACTACTTTTCCACAACGATCCCGTAGATGGGTCATCGAACACGCGAACTGAGAGACTGATAAGAGAGAGCGATCGTGATTTGCTTTTATAGAATGGNNNGGGGGGGGGGGGGGGGGGGTTACGAACATTTTCTTTGCCAGAGTCTCTAAATCGGCGGTCGTGTCATCTATTTTACAAGGCACAAGGGTGAGTTGCACTGATGGAAGGTTCGCAGTTTTTGAAAAATAGAGCGGATGACCTGTTCCTATACCCACGAGTACCATTAAACCTTTGGATATTCGAGAGATTGTTTGGTTGTCGACTGGGAAATTATGACCAAATGTATCCAGACCGTTAGAATGGTTTCGTACCCGTCACTGAAGCAGACGTAACTCTTTGGAGAACAGCGCGCATAGTATCTGCAGTAGCCCCCCCCCTTCGTCCTACAGTCGGTGCGGCACGGAACGGTCCGAATCCTCCGATTCGGAATCGGCGAGTGCCCTGATGCTATCCAAGTTAACACGATAATCTCTTCAGCATTTCAGATTTCAAAGGTTCTGGTTTAGAGCTTCAACGGAATCGATTGTTGAAGGGAAGTTTGACGGGTTTTTTCGTACTGCTGTTACGTCAACTAAGGTCGTAAAACAAGAGGATAGGACATAAGTGATGAGATAGAGGATATCAATCGCCATTTGCGACAAGAATAGGTATGTGAATGGCATCTAGAAAACAAGAAAACTTCTCTCTACACACAGGAAGTCGAACGACGCCTACGTAAAGTCGTATCCCGAACGCCATCACATTACAGGAGTCATTGTTTCTTTCGTTGCAATTTTGAATGATTGGATCGCAAAACATATTACAAGCCTTCACAGAGAAATGTGGACGTTTCAGGAGTCTCCGACGGCGGATATACATACATCATATGCGACACCCAAACTGTATCAGGAAAGTAATTGTCTTTTCGCTTCCTGGAGGCTTCTGGTCCTGAATTCCCGGTTTTCATCACAAATAAAACAAGGAGAACCTCACCGTCCATCACCCCATTACCCGTAACAAGCCATATCGTACAACGCCACCGAATCAGCTGAAGGATTCAGGATTATATGCAAGCGGTCATCGGAGTAATTCTTACTTGATTAACTCGCCCTCTCGGGTACTATTGGGTGAATTCGTGCGTTCTTCTTTGCTGAGGTCATTACGGAAATTTGCATCATGCCATGGATCAACTCAAACAAAGTCGCAGCACGTGTTCGGGTTGGAGGATCTCTTGTCTCCAACTCCAATAGCTTATCCTGGCCTCAAGTAACAGCACCTGTCAAGTCTCCACACGTGAAGATAGATATAATTCCACGCGCTTCAATTTCGTACAGATTGGTTAGATGCCCTTTGGGATGCATGGTTTTATACCGTGCTCCCAAGGGCTATATATCTCCCTAGGAAGCGCAGATAACATTCTGGGAAACACGCGTTCCTGTCACAGGATATATTTTCCGAACGCCCGTGCTTGATTTCGCCGTGACGGTGAACTAGAGACTAATTCCGATCATAATGATTGCGAGCCCGGGAGAAGACTTCGGGTCATAACTGAGTTTCATTATTTGTCAAGTAGAATTTGTGATAACTTGAGCTCACCTTTCATACCTAGGACTTGTTTGACTCTATATCGTGTAGAAGATAGCAAGGTGTAATGGCTTGGAAGGTGGCGGGTGTCGGTGTGAGGTTCTCAACAATAAGAGGAGATGATAGCCACTGCGCGTTAATGCGGTCCCATTCGATTTGTTGGTCATCCTGTGCTGCGAGACCGGTCCGGTCCAAAACCTTGCTGTTCCCGGATGTTAAGTTGGGATGGGAAAGCTCTTATCAACCTTGGGATTGAATCGTAAGGAGGCTCGTCTTGACTCCTCATCGGGGTACCAATTCGGATTAATCCTGAAGCGGTGCGAGG
>QGOD01002593.1:9655-20563 GCA_003313065.1 Sarcodon sp. MG97 | reverse complement strand
CTGCAATATTAGTATGAGTTATCTTTCAATTTGTGCATATTTAGTGCCCATAATATGCTCACTCTTATCCCATTGAATATATTTGTAATATAGCAAAATACAATCCTATGAGCCCATAAAGGGTTTCTTTAAATCAAACTCACTGAGCAAATTATGAGTAAATTGAGATATGTTGATGTTGATATAGATTACTCATAATTTGCTCAGTGAGTTTAATTTAAAGAAACCCTTTATGGGCTTATAGGATTGTATTTTGCTATATTACAAATATATTCAATGGGATAAGAGTGAGCGTATTATGGGCACTAAATATGCACAAATTTAAAGATAACTCATACTAATATTGCAGAGTGTTTAGTGAGTAATTTGTAAAGCAAAGATAAAAAATAATAAAAAATGGCACACAACTCATTATGGGGATTTATTTCACCCAAACACACAAACAAACCAGAATTTATTCATGGGTTTAGCCAGTCATTGCCCACAGTGTGACAAGCTATGAAGGTCCAAGCATTTGTAAGCTCCGACAACAGTGATAGATTTACTGATTATCCGTGAGGGTTCGTCCCGTTTTTACAATACCTCCGTTTTGTGGCCACGCAGTTAAAATACCATCCACTGCGCCAACAGGCTGGTGTTCACAGCATGCAAACCTGAAAACGGAGAATTACTAGGCAGGTGTCTGTGTCACTCGAGCGAGCAGCGGGAACTGTGCCAGTGGTAGACATCTTGGGTATACTATTCTGGACGAAGTAAGCCTTGCAACCAATGGATCTTGCCCGATGGAAAGGGGGAAAACCAAAATGCCTCAGTTTTTCAAACATCGCGGTAGGGAGCAGAGCAAGCCAAGTACACTACGGAAGCCTAAACTCGAGCTCGATCGTCTCACTGGCAGAACTGGCACTCAACCTCCCCGAATGCAATGCAGACGGATCTAGACTGAAATAGATTAAACCATAAGTGACATAACTGGGCAGTGCGCATCCTGGGAGCTCGAGACAGGAAACAGACGTCTCGACGCACCTACGCTCGAAAAGTGACCCCTGGCCTTAACGACAGCCATGCGTGGCTTCTGCAGCGGAGCGCTCTCGAACTTGTCTCCCTCGGGAGAGTAAGAACGTCCTAAAGATGACAACGCAGGACAGATCGCCCGCTTGTAAAACAGTTAGCCCGAAATGGATTCGAGGCACATTTGAATTCGTTAACTCACAAATATCATAATAGCCATGCACACTCGCCAACAAAGCAATTCATGAAGTCTAAAAAGGGATATCGATGAAGAAATACGAGCGACCGTATTGCAAAACACACTGGAAATACAAATGTATATCGTTAGGCGTTTCACCATCGAGGCATGTACAGTATGTTTTCTCTGCCCTCCAAGTTATAGTATTTCAAGTTGTTTGATACAACCACTAGACGCAGATTGGAGAAATTTTCAGGCGAAATCTTCACGATCAAGGTTACTCATTATAAGAACAGTAGTCTGGTCCTAAAGCCGTGCCGTCGGGGAAGACCATGGAAATACAAACGAGATTGCTGTGGCGAGCAGGAAAAAAAACGTGATCCTGAGAAAATGGAAATTGGCAGGCTATCTGGTGCCTGCACTTTCTTTCAAGGACTTGATGTCGCTCCCGCTCGCCACAGACCAAGGCGCCTCCCACTCACCAGCGCCCTCTTCGTCCTTCCAGCAGGGTCACTATCAGATTAAGCCAGACCCCAGGTGATCCGGGCCTCCTTTAACGTAAAGTTCGACAACTAGAAGTCCCATCATCTGACTCAACGTGTAACACTCCCGTTGGCATACGAACCCTGGATCAGTATGATGATGCTCTCACTTGACCGTCGGATTCGTGCGGTTTCACATTTAAATGGGATGGTGCTGTCTGGATGGTAATTTCCTCCACTAAAGTAATCATATGAATGGGCTTTGCATAGATTCAGCCTCAACTCAGGTCGCGCCAGTTTGGAGCGCTATGATCGTCGGTCCGACACTGAACGGATTATCAGCATGTCTCCTAGAGGTTGTATAGGATATGAGCGCTCACTACTGTATTTTACCTGTGATCAACAAGCTCAGTTTGGATGCAGTTGGTAATCTCTGAGATTGTTGGTCCGATTCTTCACAATGCGCTACCACTTGGTGGGCGAGAGTTTCCGAAGTGGGAGTTCGAAGACGCTCGCATTTTCAAATTCTTTCCAGTTTCAACAGGTGCGTTGACTACTAGTCCTACGTGGGGAAAGAGGGCCCCAGATAGTAAAGGCGCCAGGTTGGGTGGAATTCCGCCATATAAGACGACCTTGTCTTTTCAGCTACATGTCTGTTCCTCTAGTATCATGGATTGGCCTTCCATCGAGCTAACGCCCTTCTCCACTGAGGCGAATCGTTTTTCCCCATTCCAGGATCATCAGGCCAGTAATTTATCATGTTACTGACGATGTCTCTGGCTTATTGCGTACCC
Organism: Sarcodon sp. MG97; assembly: GCA_003313065.1. Lineage (NCBI taxonomy): Eukaryota > Fungi > Basidiomycota > Agaricomycetes > Thelephorales > Thelephoraceae > Sarcodon > Sarcodon sp. MG97. The sequence goes on along the minus strand of QGOD01002593.1, from coordinate 18,101 downwards.
ATGCATTCTTAGGCAACTGAAGGTGCTACGTCTAATCAAGTATGCTCAATAAGTATTTTGAGTGATCTGTGATGATGACTTGTAATTTACATCCAGGGATTTCCCTTAAATTCTTCCTCAGCTGTTCTCCCTTTCCCAATTACTGTAGGATTTCCCGGTACTCCTGCTGTTGGAAATACCACAGAGCTTCTGGACCGCGGACATTTGACCCAATTCTTCTTCTCGAACTACCCAGACAGGATTGCCTTGGATATTCCCAAGGAGAGCCAAACATCTTTTCCGACACGATGCCGTACCTGCGTTCAATCACGCGGAGACAACCCCACAACGTCTGTCAGTAATTCATGCGCTCGGGTGGAGCGAAGCTCAAGTATTGAGCGAACTTCTATGTCACAGTCGCAAAACACAATCTCTTTGCAAACAACTATCTACGGTACACCCGAAAGGAGTGAGGTTGGTCACTATTCAACTCGCCATATCTCTCGCTAATCAGCCTGTCTAGCCGATCACTGACCTTGCACCTGTACCGTCGTCGCATCCAAGATCTCTAATTGCAGGAAAGATAGTTCCTCAGCGGCCTTTCAAGCTGCAAAAGCGATGGAATCGTTCGGTTCAGGGAACTATAAGGGATGTCACATTTTCCATGGAGGATGGTGGCGGGTTTCCCCTGAGAAATGCACTAGACAAGAACTATACGGGACTTATTCTGCGCGATGAAATTTTCACCCCGCTCAGTTCTTCCGTCAACCTCAGAATTGAGGTGCGTAAGACACGTTGCAATCACCCATTCGTTTCACTGAATCTGCTTTGGCTCAGTGGCCTGGCTATCCTTCTTGGAGTCGCCAAGTGTGTATTTCTTTATCTCAATCACGATCGATGCTGAACTTCCGTAGATCAGGACGACAAATTGGCGTAGCCCACCCGGACCGATTAATCTTGCGAAACTTGCGACTGAGATTGCGAAATTACTAGAACGTTTCATCCTGGTAAGCACTGGCGTCATTCATTCCTAAAATTTGTGCATTGATTCCTTATCCAGGAAATGCAGGACAAAAGCATTGATGCACACGAAGAGCAGTGGCAGGTAGGACCTACCGGTTCAGACCTCATTAACATCAATTGTATGCTCTTAAACTCCTTACATCGTAAATCAAGGAGTTCTTGGCAAGCTGTTCTCTCTTTGTCTGGCTGAACTAGTCTTATCTCCTCCATTCTCTTCCACAAAATGAAGAGCTAGATTTTTGTTGCAAGCACTAATTATTTTTTTTCTCCGCTTCGTCGCTCTCGGTTAAATTGTTCAACATGATGCGCGCACCCTGGGCGTTCCAGTTTCCCACTGATCACGTTGATAATCATTAGTGACCAATTCACAAATTGACATGAGACCTCCTCTGATATTCGCTCCGTTACTCAACTCAGAGGCGCTTCAAAATTTCTCCTTCCTTTTCTGCTATTTCGTCTTGGCGCAACAAGTGTAAAGTTTTTTTTTTCTCATTCAGCAGGCGCGCAGCCTGTAAATTCCTCGTCCACGCACTTGACACCTAAACTCATCTATCCCATAATATATGGATGCTTGTACCACGGATTTAACTCGACGATGATGAGAATAGATAACAAACTTGAAGATCATATGAATCGATTGTTATTTCGAAGTTCTATTTCTGCAGCCCTCCTTTTAAAGGCACGTTCGAAGATTAGGTTACAACGATTACCGAGAAGCATGGCTTCGATTTAATTGATCCCGTGCCCCAAATGTGGCTAGCTAAACTCGAACTCAGATGACCCCTTCCTTCTTGTTGATTTCCAACTCCGAGCCTTCGGCTTCGGCTTCTCGCATTTTACGGACCGTTTCTAGCGTTTCTCGTGCATAGACATATTTTGATTATCTAAACTAAGGGTTCACACCGGATTTAGATCAATGGAATTGGTATTACCCTAATGAAAGGAAGCCGAGCAGAGACACTGAGAAAAAGTAACGTCAGCCATAAACAATGTATTTAAGATCCTGCTTCCCCGTTTTGTACCCATGGTGTGTATAATTGGATGCGCTACCAGCGGGAGGACGCTCTTGATAACAGATGGAATGAAGGTGTTGCACTGCGGCGAGCTGTACGAACATTCTTCGGTGTTATATCAAACTGGATCATTGTGGATTGCTTGCTATGCATTGATCGAAAAGAATATTACAAGAGTGGCATAACAGAATCAGAACAAGACGATATAGGCCTTGCACATGCGCACTCAGCAGCAGGAGACACAAAGTACCAATAACTCTTTTCTCCTTCCAGGCAGATCAATTTCTCGGATCTTCGCTGTCGTCTGGAGAAAAGACAATAGTATCATTCTGTGCACCCAAGTCTGACATGTCGTACCCTATTCAAAATTCTTTGAACGACACTTGCGTACATATATACACTCGGGACTAGTCCTTTCCAGCGAGTTCGACTCGGTCAATACTCAGCGACCACAAATGCGCTTGGGCTTCGCGCTCCCGGTCATCTGTTGATTCCGAATACCGGATCCTAAGATAGTCGAACATGTTCACGCCCTGTATTGGCCACGATGCAGAATTTCTACGGATAAGACGACATTCAACTTCCAGAACCCATATTTTATTCATTGCGAGATGTTCCAAGCGGACTTGACATTTAACCTTGAGATTTTGGGCTGACAGCTGCCGCACAGGAACTTCTTCTGTCTTGAGTGCTTGGATAGGTGAAAAGACGTGGTTCACAAGAGGTAAGAATGACTTGTCCCTATCTCGGAGGAGACCGTTTGTGTAGATGTAATGTGCAACGAATTTTCGATGGGAATGTATTTTCGCCGGAGGTTTCCCTAGTTGGTATCGAGTGCCTAAGGGCGCTCGCCGCAACTCAAAAAATGTTTGCCGCGAATTAACATGGCTTCGAAAGATCACTCAGGGTCACCTCTGTGAAAACATAGGAGCTTACAAAAAATTTGCATATTGACATAGAGTGTGATGTCCGGAAGCCCATGCTGGCTATACAAGGAACTATCAATGAGCCCACCGTCAGCTCGGTGATCCGCAACAATAACACGTACTGTACTGCAAGAAGTTTAACACTTTGATTTTTGTCTACGTGATCATCAGGACGGATCAACGCCTTCTCATATAACGAAATCATGCTGACCTTGCCCAAGCTGTGAGTAAGCAATAACAAATAAGCGCGTTATACTAACTGACCCCAGTGGAAGATCACAATCTTAGAAGACTGCATTCACCTGGATGCCCATAATCCACGCATATGATAAACAAACGAGGAATTCTGGACCTCCCATTTTTGATGTCGGAAAATCAGTCCGTCCCTGTGTCCCGCATTGGAGATTTGTTGATAAGCATAATTCGCAAGCATGACACGTTTCAAGATTTGAAGCCTTTGAGTCGGTTCAACGTTGAAAAATAAGCTTTAGAAGGCGAAATATACTGTGCATTGGTGCTGCATAAGTAGATATTTCGAGTGTATCGTGGTGTAGCCAAGAAAGGCCAAGCATAGTCGCGAGAGTATGTAGCAGAGTTGCGTTATTCACATCATTATATGCGACAAGGGCTTGGAAGGAACTTTTGGAGACGGTAACCACTGAAGAATGCGGGGGATTGACTGACTCAGATCTATGAAAGAGACAGGACAATGACTATTAAGCGTTATTCGTGAGAGCGTCGATGACCTGGTAGAGTTGAACGTTGAACGCTGGGGAATGGCCGTGCACGAGAGGACCAATTAAAAGCTGCAGTCTAGTCGAGTAGTTTCTTACAGCCTTTCTGGGAAAAGAAAAATCGAACCACCAGACACGAGGAAAAGTGAAATCCGAAAACGCATCCATGTCTCATATTGGCAGCGTGTTTCTAGGCGACGTTCAACGTCACCGTGTCCTCTCCTCTTCTACACCTCCATCATCACCCGCGCCGCAAATTTCACCTGCTTTGAACGGATCCACCAGCTTTCCCCGACATGATTCACTCTCTGCGCTAAAAGATCACGCTTCTATAATCGATCCAACGCTTTCGCTTCAACTGCGTCTGCAATGGCTTGAAGCACTGCTATATGGCGTTCGTCCAGATACAAGAGACAAAGTAAAAGAAAAGTCCTTGCATAAAGGGGAGACCCTGGTTAGGAGTGCGCGGCAAATCCAACTGCGTTTGGACACTCTTGTTGAAAATAACGATAGCCTACGCAAGTTCATGGAACATTGTACGTCTATTGCATCCTGGACCGTATCGATAGCTTAAGCAACCAGTTTGCAGATGACCAACATGCGCATCTCCTCACTCCGACGTTTGCCCTCTCTAGCATTCTTCCTACTTCCCCGCCTTCTTACGAGAACATGTCGGCATCCGAGCTGGAAACATTCCTCTCGGAAATGGAGTCCGATATTCGTGCTGCAGATCGTGATCTGCGTGAGATAGAAATGTTGGAAAAAAAGGGCGTGGCAAGTGCCGGGAAGCTAACAGGTGAAGATGAAAAGTATCTGATGCTGCGCCGCTAACGTCGGACAGAATGTGAATCTCTCAAACCTCGTCTTGACGTCCTCCTAACGGCACACCAGGAAGATATCAAACTCGCGGAATTGATTGAAGGACGGGCAGCAGCTGCAATAAAACGGTACGCTACTCACGTAAGCGAATATTCTGATCCAGTGCATTTTTATCTTTATTCAATAATTGAATAGGTGGATACATTATCTGACCTGTTCGTGGCATGGGATGAAACCATCCGTGAGGCTGAAGATCGAATATCAAGGATCGAACGCGACCAACAAGAACGACAGCGTCTTGGCTTTGATTGAACTTGTCCATGAGGCGCATCTGTTGCTGCATACATAAGGGTTTCTGTTTCACAGAGGCGAGCCCATATATCTTGACGATGGCTGGCCATCTAGTCAGTGTAGAATTAATGTGAGATTCAGTCAAATGATTGAGCTTCTGTGTCGTAATGAGTGACGAATCCAAATACGGAGGAACTGTCAAAGGATATATGCCGCTTACGGCCGGTCAGTGGCAACGTGACCAGACTGTGCTTGCTTTTCATCGTCCCAAGACAAGCAGCAGAAAAGACTATATCCGTCCACTTTGGACGCAGATTTCCGTTGTTCCCGTTGTCGTCGAGCTCATTTGTCTATGCCTCATGCATCCATCACAGTTAGAAATCCAGCGCGAAGTTGAAACTCTGCGGGACATTAGGAGGCGGTCTACTGCTGGTGGCCCTGGCGCTCTCGTACACGATCCTGATTTACCCAACGCCTCCTCTCTCTCCTCCTCTCAGCATAGCTACCGAGATGCCAACTGTTTGGCTGCCGATGACAGTAGCAGCAGCGACCACGACGATGGTTCTGACTCTGGTGATCCCTCCTCGCTTTTCTGGGTCCCTGCTCGTCTCCATCCAGAGATTGCGCCGGCGGAGTTTAGAGAATTCATCAAGGAACACGCTCGTACCCCCGTAGATGGCTCAAGTCCTTTGGATCGCTCTTTTTCTACCAGTTCCATGGGTATCGGAAGGAAGAAATCTATGCTCAAACGCGAGTACAAACCTTCAGCAAACGATGGCGTGGAGAATGAAGGTCAATCTGTTCCTTTGCAACGGAATAGGAGCCGTTTGCTCGCCAATCCCGGCCCACAATTTACCATCAGAGACCTACAGCGGCTGGACGAATTGGCAGAGGAAGCGAGCAAGAGTGATGATCCTACACAGCTGAGGAAAGTGCTTAGACGCAGTTTCAGTCTGAATGTATCTCCATCTGGTGCGTATCCAGTATATGTACCTCTTTTTTCAACCATATTCATCAGTTATAGTCGTTGACAAGATGGATGACACATCTGGACTTGACGACGATGCAGATGCTCCTATAATAATACCCCGTCCAGGCCAGGCTCTCCGGCGGTCGGCACGTACAAAAATCAGAAAGCCCGGTCAAACTACTGGGGGTGCCCACGTCTTCAACACCCGTTCCAGAAGAGTGTCTGGAAAGAGAGCCGCCACGTTGGAGTCTTCAGATAAATCGTCGAGCGATCACGGTGCAAGGATATCCTTTGATGACGTTACTACAGATGAACCACCTTCAATTCCCAGACCAGAATCTTACAGCGAAGAAAGCTTTATTTACGACTCCTACGTTCGAGAGGAGCCTGACGATACCATATTCGCTGCTCCCATTTTGGTTACTCCCCAAACATCTACGTCACATCCTCCAGACTTCGACTTCGACCCTATTCCAGCGTCGCCACCGCCCTTGCAACATCCCACACCGCAGCATCCGTATCTATCACCACCCCCCGCTCCAATTACTCCCCGCACACCATCTCCCGAAGCACCTTCGTCGGAAGAGCCATCACGTTTTGTACCCTCCCGGTCACCGGATACCTATTCAATACAACAGTCCCCGTCTCCTTCTCCATCTGAACGATCTGAAACACGTAAAGATAAAGATAAGAAGGGATTGTTTGGAAAATGGGGCGGAGATAAGGGGAGTAAGAAGGCAGCGAAGGAGAAGGAGCAGCGGGAGAAGGAGAAAGAAAAAGAAAGCGCTTCTTTCTTCGGATCATTATTTGGTGGAAAGAAAAAGCAGGATGAATATGCAAGTAATGGTCTTGGACACGGGTCGGGACGCGAAACGGCTGCTGCCCTTCTTGGTAGTTCTAAATCATCGAAAAATCAGCAGTCCCCTTCGCCGACGCCGCAAGGTGGACCATACGCCCGATATCCCATCCATGTTGAACGGGCAATTTATAGGCTTAGTCATATAAAACTCGCCAATCCACGTCGACCTTTATACGAGCAGGTCCTCATCAGTAATCTCATGTTCTGGTATCTTGGTGTTATTAACAAGGCCCAAAATAATATGCAGGGGCATGGACAAGGACAGCAGCAGGAAGGAAATAATGCGACTAATACCAACACAGAGAAGGAGCACAGGGAGAAGGAGCGGAGAGAGCAGGAGGAAAGAGAAAAAGTCGAGAGAGAAAAGTTGGAGAGGGAGAAAGAGCTGGAGAAGGAGAGGGAACTAAAGAAGGACACAAAGCGGGGACCGTTAACGAAGACGGCACCGGCGGGAACTCCTGGGATGCGGAAAGCGGAAATGCCTGTCCGAGGGCCTCAGTACGAAGCACAGCGCCGGGTGATGGAACAAGAATACAGCTACAAGCCACCAAATGTTGCAGTCGATATCAGCTCAAGCCCGTCTAACCGGACAACCCTTGGGCCCTCCCAACATTATTCGGCACCTGCGTCTCTAGTTCAGCCTCAGCCCCAACCGGCTAATAGCTATTACTTTTCCTCAGCAAATCCACAGCCCGCAGCCCAGATGCAACATCAAATGTCTAGGCCCCGTAGTCCAGGACGACCTGGGCCAGCACAATTACCGCCAGGGGCAATGCCACCAGTAGCAAGCGATCAAACGCAAGTATGGAACTCATCATCTCCAACGGCCCATCGGGCAGCAACTACATCACCTCCTCCGGCAGGATATTCTAAGATTCCTCGAGGCTCGCGCTCTCCGCCTCCTCACAATCGTTATACTCCAGCGCCTGAAAGGCCCGCATCCGGAAATTCGATGAAGCTTGCTGGGAGATCGTTATCTGCAAATGCTGTTGCGCAGCCTCCGTCTAATGGGAAGCTTCGAAAAGGAATGAGTGCACATGCTGTTATGACAGGGACGGGTATATATCAACCACAATCGAGTGAGGAAGATGTTCCCCTAGCAGTGTGGCAGCAGCAACAGCGCAGGGGATGACAGATTCCTCAGTTTTTAACCTTTTGTTCCGTATTTCGTTCGAATTGCACTATTTCTCTCTCTATTCTGCATGCATTAACACACACTCGCTGTCCTGCCCTTGTTTTCCGCATGTCGTCTCTCTGTCTTGTCAGCCAGTTGCGCCTATCTCCATCTAGATCTCAATTTATTGGCGCTATTTGCGCTGACTCTCATGTATGCCGTTGAGTTGTTACTTTGACTTCCCTTGCACTTCATTTTTCGCAGTTTTTAATTGGCATTGTATTGCAGACTCGGAATCAGCATCATCTTCCGCACCGCATCTCGTCATCCCATTCTCTCCCTTTTCCATGTCTCTTGCTTTTTCATTGTGATCAATGTCTGCGGGGTTGCGCTTATACTCAATAGGTATCTGATTTATTTATTTTATTTTTTGGAGTTACGGACTATGTAATAGTAGATTGTATATATGCATAGCAGAACTTGGGTCTAGAATTCGATGACGGGCTACCTGACCTTTTATTACTCAGTTGTGTTCTGGATGTGGGAGCTATTGTCTCGATGCTGGTCATTGACAGTTACTATGGGAACTCAGGGCCTTGGATTGTTTGGCTAAAGCCCTCGAACCAAACTCTATATTTATTTGGAAATATGTCCGTGTGTGCTCGGAATCTCGGATCGAACGGGCCGACCCAGGGCTATCCCCCGCCTTGAAAGCATG
>QGOD01002592.1:0-23482 GCA_003313065.1 Sarcodon sp. MG97 | reverse complement strand
CCCCCTCCTAGTCACATATACTCTGTCTTCCCTTCAGAGCTTGTTTCTATCTGTTTCTTTCTTGATGAACACCTTTCTATCAGCTTTATTCATCCTTCTAAGTCTCTCTTCAGTGCTCTGATTCTCTTTATTAAGAAGAAAGATAGTAGTCTTCATTTATGTGTGGACTTCTGTAGACTCAACAAAATCACTAAGAAAGATCATTATTCTCTCCCTCTAGTTACTAATCTCTTAGATGCTCTATGGAAAGCCCATATTTACTCAAAGATAGACTTACACTATACTTACCATCTCATTAGAATCGCTGAAGGTGATGAATAGAAGATAGTATTCTATACTCAGTATGGTTTGTTTAAATAGCTCATTATGCCATTTGGACTTACTAACTCACCTATGGCATTCCAACAGTTCATGAACGATATCTTTGGAGACCTCCTTGACATTAATATTGTTATATACCTCGATGATATCCTTATTTATTCAGACTCTCTAGAAGAACATCAGAAAGTTTTCCACAGACTCTAGACCAATGGTTTGTATGCTAATACCAAAAAATGTGACTTCCACCAGAACTCTATAGAATATCTTGGTTATATCCTCTCTCCTGATAGTCTCCAGATGGACTCCAAGAAAGTCCAGACTATTATGGATTGGCCAGAACCCCGTAAAGTTAAAGATATTCAGTTGTTCTTAGGTTTTACTAACTTCTATTATCCTTTTATTCACGGATATTCCAACATAGTTGTTCCCCTTATATGCCTCACTCATAAGGGTGCCCCATGGAATTTTGATGACCATTGCCACTCTGCATTCCATAAGCTGAAGGCGGAATTTACTCAGGCTCCTATTCTAGCTCAATAGACCCCCAATGCTCATATGATTGTTGAAACTAATACCTCAGATTTTGCTCTCACTGCTATACTATCTGTTTACACTCTGGATGATGAATTACACCCTGTTGCTTTCCACTCTTACTCCTTTAATCCTGCAGAACAGAACTATGATACCCATGATAAAGAATTACTCGCAATCTTCAAAGCTTTTAAATACTAGTGATAATACCTTGAGGGTAGTGGAATTCTAGTTGATGTGGTCACTGATCATAAAAACCTGGAATACTTTGCTACTACCAAGCTACTTACTCAATACTAAGCTCATTAGTCCAAATATCTCTATCAATTTAATATGACTATCAAGTTCCGTCCCAGAAAGTTGGGAGCTAAACCCAATGCTTTAACTAGACAATGGGACATCTACTGCAAAGGAGGAAGCAGCGACCCTGTCCCTGGAATCCCTAACAATTTCCAACCCTTGTTCACTCAAGAGTAGCTATCAGAATCACTTGGAGCAACTTATTTCTTGTCTCCAATCATGCACAGTGCAATTGTCTTAGATATCGATAAGCTCCATAACAATATCTAGAATTCCTATCCACTCTCTGCAGCCCAACTCCCAGTCCCTATAGATCCCAAGTGGACTCTTGGCAGTAATGGCTTACTATGACATTATGATCGTATATATATCCCGGACTCCTTAGATCTCCATCTTGGAGTCCTGCAGTATAAACATAATCACATCCTCTCAGAACACTTCAGTCAGAACAAAACCCTCCAGCTAGTCTATCAAGACTACTTCTGGCCAGACCTCTGTGCTTTTATTCAGAACTTCTGCAGTTCTTGTACGACTTGCAAATGGTCCAAGGCTCCTTATCATAAACCCTATGGATTCCTCGAACAACTTCCAGTCCCTGAAAAGCCATGGAATTCTATTTCTAGGATTTTATTGAGCAACTTCTGGAATTCTATGAATATACTTCCATCCTTATTATCGTTGACAGACTCACTAAGTAAGGTATTTTTATTGCTACTGTTAATGAGATCACAGCCCAGGAACTAGCGTGACTATTTGTCCTACACATCTTCTCCAAATATGGCATCTCTGAACATGTCACTTGTGATTGGGGCTCCGAGTTTACCTCCCACTTCTTCCGTTCTCTGGGTCAAGCTCTGAATATGAAGATCCACTTCACATCTAGTTATTACCCAGAAGGTGATGGTCAAACTGAACGCCTTAACTAGACACTTGAATAATACCTTTGCATCTTCTCTAACTACCAACAAGATAACTAGTCAGAACTCCTACCACTTGCTGAATTCACCTATAACAATGCTCCTGGAGCTTCCACTGGAGTCTCCCCATTCTTTGCTAACAAAGGTTATCACCCCAATATGACTATTATCCCAGGGCTCAATCTCACTTCCCAATAAGCTCAAGAATATGTGGTAAACCTTGACAAACTCTATACGGAACTCTGCTCTCAGCTAAAGTCAGCTCAAAAGCATTACCAAGGCCCAGCAGATTACAGATAGACTTCCCCTCCAGACTTCAAAGTTGGTCAGCAAGTATTTGTTTGAGCAGAGCACATCTCTACCACAAGACCTAGCAAGAAACTCTCCAAAAAGTATCTCGGTCCATTCGACATCATTTTGTAACCAGATACTCTTTTCTTTACCCTCCAGCTTCCGGAACACCTCTGAGCCATTCATTCTGTTTTCCATATTTCCCAACTTGAGCCAGTAACCCCTAATATCATTCCTAACTATTTCCAGCCTCCACCACCTCCAGTTGAAATTGACAGTGATCTAGAGTATGAAATCTTAGAAGTTCTAGATTCCAAGATCAATAATAGACATCATTGCAAGTTATTATACCTGGTGAGATGGTCTGGTTATGAAGGTACTAATGAAGAAACCTCTTGGTTACCAGCTACAGAAATGGAATATGCCCAGTAACTCCTATTGGACTTCCACTCTTATTATTCTTAGAAACCTGGGCCCTTATAATTTAGTTTTAGTTTAGTTATGATTTCGTGCTGATACGACCATCAGTGCATCTAGCCTCCAAATCGCCCATTTGCAGTGCGAAATCATGTGAAATCACATAGGCCTGAGAAAGGACACAATGGCAAAACTCCCTAAATTTTGCACCTGCAAACATTTCGTATTATTCAATCTCTTTTGGCCTAATTTGATCAAAAGACTCGCAAAACTTTGAAACCCCTTTCTATCGATTTTGTATACCTTCCCATCCTTTCAATCACCCCTAACAGCCACTCTTTCAGCCTCAAATTATGTTTCATAGTATTTTTTATCATTTCACAGCCTTTTACCCTGCCTCATTGTTCGTAAATTCCATTCCATCAATTGCGTTTTATGGTAATTCAAAAGGTTCTTCGCTTCCCATGATTACTACACCTTCCGCATTAGGACATTATTTCTAATTCTCGACTTTTTACAAGTATTATAGTATACCATCTATACTCCCCTTCTAACTAGTTGCTCTCTAATGTGCTCTGTGATGCCCCTATATGTAGAAAATTGTTAGCACTGTTTCAAAGTAGTTTAGTGCGATTTTTAGATATCAAAATTTTATAACAATAACAAATCAGTTCACCTCTCACTTTCTATTCAAGTCCTATCGCTTTAGTCTTACGATTTAGTATTGTGCACTCTCGTCTTTGTCATCTATTGCCTATTGCCTATTGCTCAATTATCTTGCACTTGATCGATTATCTCGCGCTTGCTCAAATTATCTCACACCTTATTGCACTTCGCGATTTAGGTCGCCATAGTCTCTTAGTGTTGTACACCAAGGAAGTGTGAAATAAAACAGAAGAGGTGCGAAATGCAAAGGGGTGCAAAGATTATTGCCAGCCTTCGTATCCCTTTACTACTTCGCACCCCTTCATATTTCGCACCTCTTTCGTTTTATTTTGTACTTCCTTTATATTTTGTACTTCTATTTTGTATTCTTTTGTTGTGGAATCCTTGATTGTTGTTGGTATATCTTTAGAATTACCTCGCACACCATATTAGACTCATTGTATCAACTCAAGGCGTATTGCTATCTCCTGAGTTGCCAGTGGGTTGGACATATCAATGGTCTATTATTAACTAGTTACAGCCTTTTGCCTTCTTTTCTATTTTCCCCACTCCTTCATTTCTATCCCTGATGATCTCCTCAATATTGACACTTCTCGTCTTTGAGATCTCAAAAAATCTCGTAACATCGACGTAGACATAGATGATGACAATGAAGATGGAGATCTGACTAGATAGATGCTCCTAATCCCCTCCTGCTAAGTTGCAATATTACTCTTCTGTTTGTTTGCACAAAACCTCCAAGGGTTTTATAGCTATGATGATCTACTGAGCCTTTTCCTTGTCTTCTAATTTTTTCTTCTATTTTTTGTTTATATTTGTTTTTTTTCAAAGTTATTTTGAAAATCCTAGTACTCACAAAGCCTTATTTTATATTCAGACATTCAGATACACTCTTATTCCATTATATTCAAGATAAACACCTCCACTATACTACAAAAACAAAATAACACATTTTATTTTTATCTCTTCTACTGAAATTTCCCTATCTTTCTCACTTAGTTTAATTATTAGAAAACAGACCAGCAAATAAACAAACAAAATCACAAAAACAAATCATACTTCTCTCTTCTTTACCCTAGATTATAGACCTCGATTTCCGTGTGAGATTCCTCGATATTGTACACTTTTTCTCTATTTTTCTCTTCTTTTTCGTATACCTCATCAAGATTTTGCATCTTTGAAAATTTTACCAATACCTTCTTCACTACATATTCTTTTCTCATATTTATATACATTTTCACATAATAGTCATTCTCTATTTTAGAAATACTATCAAGAAAAACCTCTTTTAACATAGAAAAATACAGACAAGTAGATGTAGATGGTGATGACGAGTAGAGACAATGTAGACAGGTAGTTACTTACTCAGGGATTTTTCTTTGGCCTCCAGTGCTTGCACTATGGACTCTAGTACTTGGATTCAAGCCGTGACCCTTGCCTTTTCAGCTCAAGTTTCCTTGAGCTTGATTTCTTGATCAGAAGTCCTCTCTATATTCTTCCCCTTTTCTCGAGCTCTTGTGATAATGGATGGTGATACGTCCCCTATTACATCTATCTTCCAAATCGTGCTAAATCCCTATCTTGTTCCTGCAAACACCTGCGAAGTACTGCGAAGTATTGCGAAAGTATCGATTATTTGCAAAGTATATTGCAAAGATTTTGCATCTTTCTCCTTATTATCACTCCTTCAATCTAATCTTTTATTATTCATTTTGATATGCTAAGCTATTATTCTATTCTTTGCTATCTTCTTGCTAATTCATTTTTGTTTTAAAAGACAATAAAACCCTGATTTCCTTTTTTAGTTAAGTTCGCAACTTTGTTTTCCACAATCGTTTCAATTTCCTATTTTGGCTCTTTCTTTATCTTGTGATTTTAGCGATATCTTTGATGTTTTGATTCCATCTGATATTGATTTATTAGCTTGTTTTATTAGCGATATTTTCACCTTTCTACTTTAGTTTAGTTCGAAATTTAGATATAAAAACCTGTACAAACTTAGAAACAAAAAGAATATCATCCTGCTATCCCAAGTTTCAATTCTATTTGAGTTTATTTGAGTTTTATTTTGCAATATTTGATTTTATCGCATGTTCTCGCTCTCATCTTTGCTATATTTCTCGTGCTTCATTCTATCTCGTACCTCTCGCCCTTGCCCATATAATTGATTAGGTTTCACTTGATCAATTGGACTATTTGATTATAGGATTTCCTTCGACTCTCACGCCTTCGATTTAATTATCTGCGAAAGATTTGCAGATAATTTTGCACATATTTTGCACATTTTGCACCATTACTAGTCAGTCTTATAGACCTATTGGTTGTTGAGCAAACTTTCCTGAATGTCCTTATACCGATATTGTTCCTAGTATATCAATTCGAGGTGTATAGCGATCTCCTCAATTGCCACTAGGTTAGACATATTAATGGCCCTTTCTTGGCCATCGTGCTCCCCTCTGGACTTATCAACATCTTGACTACTTAGCCCTCAATGTCAGCAAAGCCTCTAGCTTTCAGAGTATGGTACTACTCACCTGCAGCAGCCTTGGACTTTTTTTGATCCTCTGGTATGAATCCATCAAGCAACACTCGATTGATGTAGCAGCCCTAGTAAGACAGCGTACACTTATTGCACTTTAGAGCACCCTCCTTCTAAATGCATTTTTGAGGTCATTGGAATAAGGCATACTTGTCGCACTATATCCCATTTAGCTCTATTATTTGTGATAAAAGTTCATTACTCACTTTAATACCAGTTGATGCCCTCTTCCTTTTCTGAATTCTCAATGGCCCTGGCACTGGACTTGCCTCCTTCATCTCGATGTTGGCCTGAGATGCAGACTCTGATGGGAGTACCTCTATATCTGTCTCCTTAGTGACCAGCTTTTTTCTCTGAGGTTGTGATCATACCCCTCAAGGCGTCTCAACATCTCTCTCCTACCTTGTGCTGTCCTTGATTCTGGTATACTTCCTATCAATCTCTGCAGTCTATTGCATTACCTCGTCCATTGAAATCTTCTTGGCCATCCAGTCCACAAGTACCAAGGCCACCTCTCTCTGCTTCTCTACCTTCTTTGCCTCTACCATGGCCCAGGACTCTTCTTCCAGAGTATGCATCCTCTCTGCAAGTTTTCTCGCTGTCTCTTATCTTGCCTCCTCCACTTCATACCGATACATAAAATCCTCTATTAATATTTCACCCCCCCATGGCAGCCATAACAGTTCCTCAAAGTTCTTAAAGGCAGCCTGTGCCTCCTCATGCTACCACATGAGTTGCCTGAGCCTGTCACATGATGTCACTGCCATTGCCTGATGTTCTGGTCTTCTATTACTTCGATCTCAAAGGCATCCCCTAACTTCATATACGATGTCTATGCACATAGAATTTTTAGGCTTGGAGTATAGATTATGATACAACTTACCATGGTCTCACAGAAATTCTTTTCCCAGTGCTCAAAGTCTAATGCCTCTGCTTTCTCTATCTTAGGCAGGGAGAGTATCAGGTTAGTGATTGCAGCCTTAGAACCATTGAGCAGACTCTGTTGGGTAGACGAGAGGATGGCAGACGATGTGGAGTGTGAGATGGTCAACATTGTGGTAAAGGTTGTGCAAGGAAGCTGAGAGTTAGAGTCGATGAGAGTTGGATAGTGCAGACTTCACTGAAAATTTTCGATTCCCCTTTTAGGCTATGTGAACATGTTGTGACTGGGGACAGTCACAGTCCCAGTAAGGAGGAGAATGATATGCCCTTTATTATCTCTAACCTCAGAAACACATCTAACATTATTATTATCTCCTCAATATAGCCCTCGATATTGTTGATATTCCCTATGTCTTGCACTATTACTCGAGATATTCTCAAGAAATCTTGTACAGTTACTCTCTCTATACCAACATCCAGATCTCCTTATCTCACTAAGTGCCTTGTCCTTTTGTATTTTTCTCTCTTTGTTTATTTATTATTTGTATTCATATCTTTATCTTTCCACCTTCCACATATATACAATTTATTGACAAATACTTTATTAGTCACACTAAACCATATGAAATCTTACAGTCATTTCACTTTCATCTTTCTTAGTTATTCATTTTAACACACACTCTCTTAGTAAATGATTCTTACTCTATTCAAAGTACTTGTAATATTTCCTCTATTTTTAGTGCGAGTTTTTTAGATATATAAGCATATATCTAGATCAGAAAAACAACAATCCAGTTTGCTCTTTGTTGTTTGCGTTTATTTTGTATTTCTAAGTCTCTATGATATAAGTTTATCGTGTGCTATCATTGTCTATTTTCTCTCTATCGTTCTATCATTGTCTATATTCTGCACTTTTTTCTCTACTTTTCCAGACGCCCCTTGAGCTATTATCAATACCTTGCACTATCTTAGTTAGATCTTATAGACCTTATTGTTGTTGTTGTATGGACTTCTGAGGATGCCCTTGTACCGAAGTTAGTCCTAGTGTATTAGTTAGAGGCATATAGCTATCTCCTCTATTGCCACTAGGTTAGACATATTAGTGTTCTTGCTCTTGCTCTTATTCTAGCTTTGCTCATATCTTGCACTTCGCTCTATTTCTCGTGTCTCTCACCCTTCAACTCTATAATTGTTTGGGTTTCACTTGACCAATTAGAATACTCGATTCCAGGATTCCTTCAATTTTATCACACCTCTCGACTACTTGTCCATGAAAGATTTGCAGATAAAATTCACATATTTCGCACCTCTTGCACCATCATTAGTCAGTCTTATAGACCTTTTGGTTGTTGAGCAAACTTTTCTGAATGCTCTCACACCGACAACAGACCTTTTGTATCAGCTATAGACATATAGCGATCTCCTTGGCTGCTACTAGGTTCATCATATTAGCAGTAGCTAGAAACCCTATTTATAGTAAGTCTACTAACCATAACCTTAAAGGTGAAATAGGAGAGAGAAAGGAAAAGGAAAAGAAAAAAGACTAAAGATGAGTCAAAGGCTGGAATGAAGCAGAAGTGGAGTGGGCCTTAACTAAGATGTGAGAGAAAAATGATATAAAGAGAAGTGGGTTAGAATCTAAGATACTCCTAGGCCAGGCAACGGGCCAGGTATGAGATAATACATCTGAGTAATTGAATAAAAGAAAAAGAAAAATATAGCTAAAAAACCAGGTATTACAGCCAGCCAAGCAAGGTTCACAGATTGAGTCAGGCTTGTTGGGAGAGTTGATATGTAAGCCAGTGACCAGATTTTGAGAGATGAGTTTCTTGACACTATCTAGATTGTGGTGGCATAATCTCTTGTGCCAGAGATCCAAGTCAAGAGAAAGGATAGAGGAGAGATTGGCAGTAAGTGGAAGAGGAATAGTGGAGCCTTGAAGAAAGGCAGAATTAGAGTTATTGACTTTTGCTTCACAGATGAGGGTATTGTCCAGTTGAAATTATATAGTGTCTCTAGTGATATATATGAACATCAAAATATCTGTGTTTGGTGAGGAATAGAATAGAGAGGATATTGTTCTAGAGTTTTGGGACATATAGAATATTGGAGAACTCCACAGTCCTTAGCTTATACCATCTACTACTAGTTAGAATTATACACTACTAGTTTCTTCAGCATAGATAGCTGAGCCATCTACCAATTGAATATTTGTATAAAATGGCTTGAAATTTCTAAGCCAATGTCTATGAGGGGTCATATGAGCAGAGGCCACTATGTCTGTATTCTAATAATAGTAGGAGTTATGTTGGAGAGGTGATGACAAGGAGAGAGAAGTTATCAATGATATAGTAAAAGTAGAGGAAGTGGCAGATAAGAGTTGGCTGAATATAGGAAGAGAGGTCTTAGAGACAGAGGTAGAGGTTTTAGGTATAGTAGAGGTATGTAAGGTGATATAGAAAGAGAAAGGGAGAAAAGATAGATTCAGAAGCTTAGGTAGAATTGCCTCTAGTAAAACTAGAGACAATTATAGAAGGAGTAGCAGTAGAAGTAAGGGCTTATAACCTGTTAAAGATAGAAGTTCCAAAGAAAATAGAGAGTAAGTCAGAGCAGACTCAATAGAGGAGAGTCTACAGTTTAGAGTAAGAAACTATATATTAGGACTAGACAATAGTAAATACTAACCTGCAGTTTAGAGTAAGAGACTGGGAGAAATAGATCTGAACTGTACCTATATACTCTACAGAATAATAAGGAGAACAATAGAACAATAGAATATCTAAATATAGGGAACAATAGAATGTCTAAATATAGAGAATAATAGATTATATAAAGATATGATATCATTACTTCTAACAATAGGAATCTACTGACTAATAATAATGTAGCATGAGAGAATACTGATTAGGATAAGTATTTAATAATACATAATCTAATAATCCCATATAATGACTAAAACTAATATTCTAGAAAGTAACTATATGATAACTATATAATACTGTATATGGTAAAAGTATCAAAATATTATATAATATACCTTTAATATTGAAGATTATAATCCTACCTTACATGTAATTTTTTTTCTGAGTAAGATATAAATATTTTACTTTAATCAAACATATGAACAGTTTTATTACTGACAATTCAAGATGTAGAAAATATAAATAACTAGTATTTGGTATATCCTTTCTTGGCCCTCAATATAGCTTTTACCCTCTTAGGCATACTTTATCAATCTCTGACAAACTAAGGATTCTATCTTATTCTATCCATCCTTGATCCTCTCTCAAAGCTCTAAAATCCCATTTGATAGATTTTTATATTCTCCTAGCCTCTTATTCAAGTGATGCTATAGATGCTCAATTAGATTGAGGTCTGGAGATTGTGCTAGCTACTGTAGAACATCAAAATTATAGTTTTTAAACCAGTTCTTAGCTACCTTGGATGTGTGTTTGAGATCATTATCTTGCTGAAAGATAATATCAGTATAGTTTTTACTATAATATTCTAAGCTAGCCTAAAGATCCTCCTCTAGAATCTAAACATAAAGTCTCTATCCATTCTCCCATCAATCTTGCATACAAATCCAACCCCATCCCATATCATATAGCTTTAAACTATTACTGAACCACTACCAAACTTTAGAGTTTCCTCAATTAATCTATTACTTAGGCTCTCTCTAGCCTTCCTCCATACCCATTTTTTGCCATCTAACCCTATTCTATTAACCTTAGTTTTATTAGACAATACTACCCTCTTTCAATTATCTATAGTTCAATATTTATGCCTAATTGCAAAGTCTAACCTCTCTCTTCTATATCTTTTACTAAGAAGAGGCTATTTCTTCTCAACTATAGACTTCATCCTAAGACTCTTTAGATATCTGTAAACTATCTAGGCAGAGAGGAAAGTGTTAGTAATATTTGAGAGGGTTTTGGCTACATCCACAGTGTCAGAATAATATTGAAGGTCAAATATTAATTTCTTACTGATTGATTTATTTTCTTTTTCATTTGTTTCTTATTTTCTTTTACTTTTCAACGCATATATTCGGCTATTACCAAATATTCTCACGATCGCAACTTTTATCTAAAAAGGATAACAATTTGTCTTGATAAGCCTTGATTGATCAATTTCATTATTATATTTTGTATCTACCTTAGATAAAGGTACAATATTTTAGTTTTTACTTCTTTCTTTCTCTCTCAGTGATTTGTGAAAATACTAAGGTTTGCATGCTTCTAATTTTCTTTATTTTCATTATTAAAATATATATTAGACATACTTT
This sequence comes from Sarcodon sp. MG97, assembly GCA_003313065.1. Taxonomy (NCBI): domain Eukaryota; kingdom Fungi; phylum Basidiomycota; class Agaricomycetes; order Thelephorales; family Thelephoraceae; genus Sarcodon; species Sarcodon sp. MG97. The sequence continues at coordinate 12,330 of QGOD01002592.1, read as the reverse complement.
TTCACACTGTATAGCTGTTGTAACCTTGATATATAGCAGTTGTAGCCTTCCAAGTATAAATTAAGTGGATAATATAGTGGATATTAGTAGGAGAAAGTTTAAAAGGACATCCTCCAGTTAGTTTGGAAAGGTTGGGATAGTGTCTAGAACAATATTTGGATATAGACCCTTGGCTGAGACCAATGGAAGATGAGATCTGGGATGTAGATAGCCCAGCATTAACCAGAGAGATGATATTATTAACTTGAATAGGAGTGAGAGATTTTATAGTGAGTTTCAAGTGTTTGTTATGCTTTATTTGGTCCAAGTTCAACTATTTATGATCACATGACCTGTGGGAATAAGTCACATGACCAAATTCCAAAAATGGAAACCAGTATGGAATGATTATACCTCTTAGCATCATTAGCAACAAAACTATTCACATATTTGATTAAAGTAAAATATTTATATCTGACTCAGAAAAAATATTACATAATATACAAGATAGGGTTATGATCTTCAATATCAAAGGTATATTATGTAATATTTTGATACTTTTATCATATATGGTTATTGTGTTATAAGTATATGAATACAACAGTATCAAACATATAAACAGTTTTGTGAGTCACTGTATATGAAAATAAACCTCAGAATGATGGCTTTCATTATGTAATTTTTTTATGATTCCACCCTATTTCCTTTTTAAGTTATTATACAATGAAGTACAAAGTTCAAAATATTGCAATAGTTTTATTGGTCACTATATAATAAAAACTATCTTCTAGCAAGATAATAATTCTAAAAACACATCCAAGGTAGCCAAGAACTGGTTCAAAAACTATGATTTTGAGGTTCTACAGTGTACAGCACAATCTCTAGACCTTAATCTAATTGAGTATTTATGGTATCACTTGAAGAAGAGGTTGGAAGAATATGAAAATCCACCAAATAAAATTTTAGAGCTTTGAGAGAGAGAGAGGATCCAGGATGAATGGAATAAGATAGAACTCTCAGTTTGTCAGGAATTGATAGAAAGTATGTCTAGGAGGGTAAAAGCTGTATTGAGGGCCAAGGGAGTATTTATACCAAAGCTAGAGTTTTATAATCTTCAATATCAAAAGTATATTATATAATATTTTGATATTTTTACCATATATGGTTATTGTGTTATAAGCATATGAATACAAAAGTACCAAACATGTGAACAGTTTTGTAAGTTACTATCTATATTCTATCAAGTTTCATAGGATTGATTACTTATCACTTTCTCATTGATGTTATACTTTTATGACATCATCAATCTCTCATACTATATTATAGGATCAGTCAGTGACACATTGACATATCAACACTTTCCTCATTAGGCAATACTTGAGAGCATTCTATAGAATGGCCATGAAATGGATACATTTTGATAGAAGTTTCTAGAATCCTTAGATGGTATAAATACCATCTAATATTCAATAGTTTCCTCTTACTATACTTTATTATTCCAGAGTAGGGATACATGAGCCCAATGAGCTCATAATAGTAAGTGATGGATATAAAACTGTCTAGCAGCTCCTAATAACTGCTTCTCATGGTCCCTCCACATCTGCTCAACCTGAGTCTTTACTGCAACACGCAACTCATGATTGATTGACTTCACCATCAACTCAAAAGCACTAGAGATCGGTCGATGGTCTGAGATGTTCGCTTCCCATCTCCGGTATTGTGTCTGTTTGACTCGAGAGTGGTCAAGCGATCTCCACAAAATACGATCGCACCAGGCAGGGATTCGCCGCTTTTGTGAGGTATCAAATTCATCTGTGCCAGGATCATACTTGTATGTAGGTATGAAGCGTATTGGTCCTTCTAAAAACGAGCGCAACCGGAAACCATGATTGAACTTCATTTCTTTCAAGAGTTGATCGTGATTAAGCATGGCTTGGTAATCTCCAGACCGAATTGATGAAATAACAACATCGCGGCGCTGTTCGATACGATAATTCATATCACCACTAAACTACATTGTTACAATCGGAATTTGATCAGGAAAATTGTTGGCAGAACAAATTCGACTTACGAAAACAATCTCATGATCAAGAACCATCGAGCCATCTCCTCCATTAGTAAATGCGACAGGTTCCATAATAGAATTCTCCGGGAACAAGGCTCTTTCTTCTAGAATGGCAGCAATATCGCGCCCACGTTGACGGGTTTGGTGTTGTCCAGCAGCAAGATGACAGTTAATGAAACACAAGGATGAGTCGTCAATAATAAAACGCCCAATAATAGCTCCCTATCGGTTGTGAACGAGACTAAGAGTATGGGAAATGTAAGGGCAGGAGAAAAGACTCGCCTTGTTTCCAAATTTGCCACCCATACCACGTTTGATCGTATTGATATGTATATCCTTCATCACAATTCGTTCGGAATTCTTGACAAATATGCATGTGTAGAGTCCCACTAAGCTCTCCGTGTGGACAACGGTATAAGGTACATCAGGAGGCATGGCCAACCGCACCGAAAGCACAAGTTGATCATGCCATTTCTTGTACGCCGTCGAGACCTTTTGAGAGATGGAACCATCATTAGACTTTGTCTTTCCTCCGAGCAATACGGATTTTGCAGCGGTCCTGCGACTTTCCAAGTCGACGACCTCTTGGAAACCAAAAGATATTATATCAGGAACGCCAGCTCCGGTGAGGACACTTTGGAGGAAATTAAGGTTTTCCGCATCTCCGTGAAGGGTATCCGGTTTGTTTGCATCAATATTCCACGAAACGATTAGGACGCTTAGTTTGCGATATGTACTATACGATGCTTCGCGTTTGATAAGCTCTTGGTCTGGTGTGCATTGTTGATAAGAATGGTCTTGCTCAGCGAGATGCAAATAAATATAACTGACCAACCCAGTCGTTAGCTAATAACCCATCCCAGAAATTCAACTTCTCATCTCTACCAACACTAACTGCGCACAGCATCCCAACCTTCTCGATACTCCATGGATCTACAAATATTGCGGAAACAGGGAGAGAATTGTGAGCCATCCAGCAATTCGTCATTATCCACGGATTTACTGAGACATCGTATGCTGCGATATGCCCAGTCCTAGCGCCAGTCCAAAGTCTTTCATTCACACCAGCCAAACATAGAATGTCAGACATTGACACTTTGATGGAGCTGATGCACTCCGGCCCTTCTTTGGAGGGATTCAAGGACCAAACCGTCACATTTCCACCTTCGTGCCCCAGGTAAACAAGGTTTGGAGTAGAGGGTAAGATAGTTCCGCAAGTAACGGTACCGACGTGCTCAGTTGGCAGCAAAGATTTTCCAGTACTCCCCGGCGAAAAGACATCATAAACTCGCACGACCGGTCCTCGAGACGTACCAGTGCCCCCATGCATTTCCCTTGCAGAAGTCCATAATACTCCTCCGATCAACGAGATAAATGTCTGCTTGTCCGCGATCCTTATCACCCTGGGCTGGTTCTTCGACAAAACAAAATCCTCCCCCAACTCAGGCGAAAATACCAGAACTTTCCCATTGCCGTCGATCGTGACCATCGAGTATCCGTACCGAAAGATATGAGAGACGGCCTGCGCATGTGCTGCCATCTTTGCACTGACAAGATTAGCAGTTCTAACGTCCACTTCGAATAGATGGCCTTCTTTGGTACCGATCCACACGAGATATCCGCGATCTCGATTATTGAACGGAAGCCGAAATTCGAGACTAGTAACTTTTCGCGAACGATGGTCTGGCGTAATATCTTTCGAGTCTAATGACCATAATGGAATTCCAGACACAGAGAGGTCATAAAATTTGATGCTATGTCCGGAAGCGACGACGACGAAGTGCCCTGCGACAGCGTACGTTCCGTGAAAGGCTTGCACGCTGATATCTTGCTCTGTATATTTGTGGCAAGTGGCATGAGGAGGCCGCCGGGATGATCGACTCGTGTCAGGTAGATCAGCCTTTCCTTTAGTTTCCTCTTCCTCTTCATCGTCAGAAGAATCTGACAAGTGGGAACGTTTTAATTCTGGGAGTTCGTCCCCCAAACCTATCTGACGTTTAGGTGGAGGCGGAAGGGCGCCAAAAGCTTTCCGTTCAATAGCTGGAGCAGAAGAGGGCAAAACAGATACAAGACTTGGTGCAAAGTCAGACACAGATGCGTCTGACACTGTTTGGTTGCGCGGTGTATGACGACGTGTGGGCGATAATTCATCGACTGGAGTCGCAGTGGCTCGACGAGCCGGGAGTGGAGGTGGAGTTTGTATATGTGACGGGTCATTGAGCAGTGAATTGTTGGAAACTTGGGAGGATGCTATGCTTTTAGGACGGGGAGGTGGACGAGGAGCTATTCGAGAGGGTATATTGAGTTCTGAATCCGCGTGAAAATGTGGTGGAAGCGGAAGTTTCATAGTAGGCAAATTAGATAGATTATGCGTGGAATCGTAGGTGGCAACACTCGATAAAGACGACGGTGGTGAATGATGAAGAGGAACATGAGAAGGGCGTGAGAGAGGTAACATGGGAGGAGAAGGCGGCCTTGAGGTGCTACGAGGAGCAGGAAGCGGCGGCGGAGGTCGCCTTGTGCCTTTGAGATCTGAGGAAGAGAAAGAGGACCTCAGATGATTGGAAGAGTTTGAACTATCGGGATGCAGGTCAGAAGAACCGGAAGCAGCTCGCGGACAAGGGCCAGGAGAAGGTGGCATTAAAGAACCACGGTTATTGATGGGTCTCCTTGGTTGTGTAGCAGAGGTATCGACCGCCAATTGCTCGAAACGAGATCGAAGACTGCGGACTGCAGGGGAAGGAGTAGACTCGATATCGGAGGGTAAGGACATTTAGAAAGATTATTATCGCAAAAGAATAAGGTAGTATGCGCGACGATGGAAAGCCTAGGAAGCCAATCCCGGATACGACGACGTTGGAAACAAAAAGCAACGTGCGACCGTCGGAGCGACTTAACCGACGCAAATGATCCAGGCGGCTCGTCTTGAACGACCCGATACTTGCTGGTCAAATATCGACGAAAGTAAAAGAAAAATAGACGAGCTAGTACATAAACGATGAACCGGTGCTTATGACCAATCATCACAACACTCTTGTGACCCTATTTGTCTTTGTTTGTCATGCGTTTTGGTTCATGCCCCGCTGTACACTGCAGCACAACCGCTGGTACAGGAGAGGAGCAGGGCGAGTGATAGCTTCCGGTATACACTTCAAAAGCCGTGACGATTACGAGAGCAAAGATGAATTTCGTCCCGTAGACCGTGCATTCTATGCCAATTGTTCTTGTATTTTTATTTATTAATAGACGTATCGAAGCGCTAACAGCACAAGGCCCTAGGGAGAGTTCCTGACGAAAGCTTGTCCCTTTTCTATGTTCTTCTTCAAGTCTGGCAGGCAAGCACCCAACAGTTTCTGCTCCTCCGCTGTGATGGGCCCAACGGGGTGAATCTTCTCGACACCTTCGGGCTGCAAGAGACCTCTTTAGCAATTGCCATTGCCCTCTGGATATGAAGTAATATATACTTACACCGAGCTCAACATTCGACGAAAAGTATTCGATGCCCTGGTCTGCAAACAACGGACTCTTCACGAACGTAGGGATAACAACGCCCCTCTCACCATTCAAACCACGTAGTAATGCGTTGGTGAATTTGGCACCAGCGTATGCCATAGAGAGCGTAGCACTTCCTGCACCATCCTTGGCTTTTACAACCTCATCACCACCGAACTGGATTCTGTTGACGACCTTGGCGTAAGTCTCGCCTGAGATACCTTTGCCGTAAGGTGATTGGGAAAGGAGAGGAACAATAGTTGCACCACTGTGTCCGCCTACGACGGTTATTGGGGTCCCTTCAGGATCTGTGCCAGCGATACCAGACACGAACCGAGCAGCACGGACAACATCCAAAGTTGTGACACCGAAGACACGTTTCGGGTTGTACACGCCGGCCTGTTCGAGGACAGCAGAGACAATTGGGACAGTAGAGTTTACGGGGTTAGAGATGACGAGAATATGGGCTTCTGGTGAAACACGCGCAACAGCTGCAGCAAGGTCCCGGACAATAGAAGCATTTGTCTACATATCCCGCATGAATGATCAATCCGGTAATTCATCCTAGAAGCACATACGTTGAAAAGATCATCACGGGTCATCTGTCTGCGGTCAATATATAGAGCAACGTTGAGTATAGAAAACACATACACCAGGCTACGAAACACGAGTGAGAGACTGATACGCGTCAATAAGAGAAACCATACCTTGCGAGGCACACCCGCTGGGATAACTACTACCCGAACGCCGTCCAAAGCCTCGTCTAACTTGTCGGCAGGATATCCATTAACCTACAAATCCACGTCATATCCTGCAAGAGTCTCGATCAGCGGAAAAAATACGTACTTCACCAGCAGTATCGATGTGGCTAACATCAGCAGCGACGCCAGGTGCACCTCTGATGTCGTACAAGCTCAGAGAGGTCACAAGAGGATCCGTCTTAAGCAGGAGGGACAAAGGTTGGCCAATGCCCCCACCAGCGCCCAAGACAGCGACTTTTGTGAGGCGAGCGGCCGAAGAAGAGAACATACGGCTCTGGGACAGGGTTCGTATGGCAGATCGTGCAAGCATTTTGTGGGAGGGTGGTGGTAAGGTGATGAGAGCAAATTAACTACTCTGGGGAATTTTGATATAGCCGGAATTGTTCGGGGAATTCGGAGTATTCTTGAGTTGTTCGGATGGATGATGGCTGCCAACTTTTGGGCAAGCTCTCACTAGTAAGTCTCTTCTCTCACAATAGCCCCCTCTTTCCCTCACTTTTGTTTTGTCAGTAATCGTTGGATAGTCGACAGGGCGACTCTTAAACAAGCTCGTGCAGAGGACCTGCAATATGTAGACGATCCACAAGTGTTCGATCTTTTTGCAATTTACACCGCAAACCGTAGGTATTTTATGCATTCTTTAGTGTCCTTGCCCTGACAGCATCAGTCATTTCAAAACTGGGCAAAAAACTCCAACTCAGACAACGCGTTATCGCTACTGCGACCGTCTTTTTCCGCAGGTTTTATCTCAAAAACTCGTACTGCCAAACGGATCCGTTTATCGTCATCGCCGCATGTTGCTATGTTGCGGCTAAAGCTGAAGAATCTCCCGTTCATATCAAAAACGTTATCTCCGAAGCACGTTCAGTCTTTGGAAGTGAGCAGCAATATATGTCTTGTATCCGATCTTATTTTCTGAACAATAGATGAAGGATACGGAGTCAAGCACTTTCCATCTGACAACTCTAAGCTGGCAGAGATGGAATTCTACCTTGTGGACGACCTCGAATGCGACTTGACTATCTTCCATCCTTATCGAACGCTGATGGCGCTTTGCGGCAAGGAAGGCAGTTATAAGAATGTAGAAGCTGAGGCAGGGGAGGTTGGCGTTGGCATTGACGATGGTCTGCGTTATTGGGGCACGGGCGAAGGCAAGCTCCTGCTACAGGAAGGCGCTTTGCAAATGGCTTGGTACACGACCTCAACTTTTGCTTCTTCTGTCAAGGCTTATTGTGGTCGTAGGTTCATAATCAACGACACCTATCGTTCTGATCTGCACTTGCTATACCCCCCTCACCTTATCGCCATTGCTGCAATCTATCTCACTCTTGTCATTCACGCGGCAACGAAGTCATCCATTCAACCTTCATCAACAACTCAGTCTCAATCTCAATCATCTAGATCGACACCCCCTCCACGGCGCTCTTCTCGCACTTCGTCTTCCAACTCCCTGAAAAAGACATCACAAGACATCATTGGTTTTATGGCTGGACTCAATGTCTCCCTACCATTGATCGCTACCATCGCACAAGAGATAATATCGTTATACACACTCTGGGATCGCTACAAAGACGATAAAACATCATTGGACTCAGCCAGAAGTGCGATTTCCTCTACCTCGAGAGGGTCTTCACCATTTACGGGTATGAAACGAACTGCATCTGGTGCCGCCGTCATCCACAATTCTCAAAGGTCCCCAGATCATCAGCCATCCGTAGAAGATCAGAACAGTAATAACATTGTCACTCCCACTTCTTTGACGCAGATGTTTATTCGTATGCGAGATGCCCGAATGTCAGATTCGGCTCATTCTTGCGGTAGACCTCTGGCTGTTAATAAGATGATGGAAAGGACCCAAGCCATTGTTTGATTCTTGCCGATGGATATTGGTCGCAGACCATTCTCTTGGATGTACCCAACCTGTCTTCGCAATCTAGGATAGCAATCACTTCCGTACTGAATATGTGGGGCCCGCAGAATCTAACTGTAACACAAGGTAGAACAGTCTCTGTGTTACTCTAGCAAACGATTGTTCCATTCCAACCGGGCTGTGTGTTGGACTTCTGATATACATCTGCCAAAATCTCATGAATGTGACACTTCTCGTCGAATAGAGCAAATTCTTGAAGGACATCTGTACTTCAACGCAACATAACAAAAGGAGCAGCGGACGGGAATTGTCCATCTGGCTCTGCATTGACTAACAACAAAGATTGTCGCACTGAGTGACAAGCCCATCGAAATATGGATTGCAATTGACAACACAAGTTGTCCATCAATACATTCTACATGTCTCTTAAGTTTCGTTTTCTTCGACGCCCTCAGAGTCTGACTCTGACTCCGCGTGACCTCCTCCAAAGAATCTATTGAAGACGTTTCGCAACATTCTTATCGGCAGAGGCTGTGGTAATGGATCAATAAGCAAAGGCAGCTGATCTGTACATGTTGCTTACAGAAACTTCTTCCTCTTCTTCGCTATCGTCCATATCTTCATCTTCCAGTTCATCGGTCGCAGGTGGATGGTCAGCATCCAATAACACCTCTTGCTCAATTGGCATTTGCCCTGGCATTTCTCTATTTGGCTCCTGTACATTGTCAGCCTCTGCAATCATCAAGTCCTCTAATGCGTCTTCTGGCAGCTGTGCAGCTATTTGTGCGAACTGCACGATACCGCCCGGAAATCTTCCAGCGAATTGTGGATGCGCTTCAAAGAAAGCCTGAATTACAGAATTAATTTGTCACCTCGGGGAATCACCAAGGAAGATAGTAGGATAACAATCGCACCTGCAACTCTCTACGGAAGACAGGATCAGGGATAAGGCGTTCCAGCATTCCTTGGTCGTCCCTTCGGTTCCTGCGTGGATTGAACGCAAAAACATCTTCAGCGCCTCTAAAGAAATCCGTATTGTATTCACTGACTCGCGAAGGTGGAGGCAACGGATCGCAAGCGATTTTTCTAGCGTTGAGAACGTCTTTTGGTAGAAAAGAGAACAGACGCCGACATGACTGTTCTAAGACGATTACATGTCGGTATATTGACGATTGTTGTGATTGCAGCGACGATAAATGGGTCGCAACCTCTTCCTGAAGAGATGAAGAGGAAAGTAAAGACAGTGAAATGGCTTTTACGCTTTCCGAAAGCCATTGAATGTAATCCAGCCTTTTCCAAAGAGAAAAGGACCGCTGAACATACAAATGGCAAAGAAGCTCGATAATTGCTTGTGGTTGTGTACTGACAGACCTGCAAAATGGTTTATATATCAAACTGTCAATCGTTTGGATTCTCACTTACGAAGCATCGGTATGTATTCTGAATTTTTGATGCCCTCGAATGTTTGCTGATAGTGACAGATCTATTTTATCCGCTAGCAGGGGCACGACAGAAGGAAATCGCTCGATAGCTTCTTGAAGAGCTTTGGTGGACTGATCGTATTGAGAAAAGCTATCAAAGTTTTGGAATAACAGAAACTTACAATAGTATCGTCAACTGATTTGATTTTTAACGCTAATGCCCTGGTATACCACCAACCGGGCAAAGCTTTTACACTCAATCGGTTTTCGAGATCCTTGCTACGAGAGCTGAAAAATTCCCAAACGTCAAGAACCCAATCAGACATTTTTGCTTGAACTGCTAAATTGTCCAGGTGTAGAAGTGAACCATGCGGATCTGACCATGGGTCCAAAGAGTATAGCAGTTTCGCAAACTCGAAAGCCGTTCGATTACAGCCTCTCCGCTGAAGATCGCTGAGTGGAGGTGAAAGGTGCTCGTGTGTAATGATAAAAGGTAACCACTCACACAACTTGTCTGTGAAGAGCCAGGAAAAATGGCCGATTTTCGACCCTATCAAAATCAAGGCGGTTTACACCCGCCGTATAATTGAATGAGCCTATGAAGGAACGCTCATAGCTGAACAAGGCTCGATCAACAAAGTCCGCTGCGGTGCTATACTCTAGATAGTGTCAAAGGGTGATCTCACAACGTCATAGATAATAATAAGTACCCTCCCTATGATTATATACCTCTGAAAGTTGCAGTAGTGTATCGGCATGATATGGCAACGCTCGCAGCAGATTATTAAATCCCTCGGGGTCTACGAGGTCGCGTGAGCTCCCGCGCAAGAAGAAATATTGTGGGAAAAGTGCATACCTCCCGACATAACAGTTTGCATGAACGCCAAAGTTATCCCTCTATATTTTTTACTGTACTCAACAGTGAACCACGGTTCGTTTATCGAGCTTGACCACCCGTGTCGAGAGAATTTGCTGGAAAGCTCTTCTGCGCCTAATTGCCGTACAGATAGTCCTTCACGAAGTTGAGCAGGCCACCACGTCAGCTTGGGCCTGGTAAGGTGAGACCTATGTACAGCATTTGGACGTCTTCCAGATGGAGAAGTGCTACTATGGCTCGATGAATTTGCCTTTGCTGCCGCAACCACCTTTGCACCGAAAAATTTACGCATTTCAGCTTCACTATCCAGATGTTGGACCGAGATGGTCAGTAAAGAAAAAAAGTGGCGTGATGATGCTGCATCGGAGGATATGTTTGAGGGACCAGCAGTAGAACTTGATCGTAAATCAGGATACTTTATGGAAAGCTCGGCCAATGCCCGCTCCAGATCGTGTGATTCGTCTTTCTTCTCCTTGGCTCTCTGCTTTTTGAGCGCTTTCTTGTCAATCTTCGAACACTCTTGGATAGGTGTTTGCGGTTTACTTGGCGGAGCGGGAGCATCAGAATCCCTTTTCTTCTTTTTCTTGGACTATCGCATGGAAAAAAGTTGTCGATGACTTGGGTTTATGACCTTCCAAACACTCACTCACCTTTTTAGATTTGGTGGACTTGACACGACTATCCTCCTCATCTGTATCATGATCGTCGATGTCTTGGCCCATAAGCTAAGTGAAGAATGAGGCACGGAGCGTAGACAACCGGCTACAAAAATGCTTACCGCAGTAAACCCAGCATTTGGAGTTGATTTGGAGCCAGCGAACTCTTCCCCGATCCTTTCCCCCTCATCTGAGGCCTGCGTGCCAGGGCTAGCAAGGGCTGATAGTTCCTCTAGTTCGCGGAGTTGACGTTTGTTGAGTCTTGGAGGCATATTGTAGTTGATGAATGAGGTTGATTATCTCAAATAACAGTTGCGTGGCGCGCCAGGGCTCGACCCAAGGTCCAAGTTCATCAGGAAACTGAGGAGGAAATGACAAGGTATTATAAATAATTATAAGATAAATAAAACAAATAATGTAAATAACTCTTATACATGGTCTGGTAATTAAAGATCTGGCACAGTAGAGTTTGCAGAAATTGCAAAGTATGCCAGAAATATGCAAAATGATAACTTGTGCAAGCGTTGCCAGAAATGACCAAGCGCGTAAGAACGGCAGCACTGACCAAATGAGCAAAATTATAATTTATGCAAGTGTTGCCAAAAAAGGCCAGGCGCGTAAGAACGGCAGCGCCGACCAGATGCAGCAGAATGAGCAAAATGACAATTTGTGCAGGTGTTTCCAGAAATGACCAAGTGTATCAAATATAACAGAATGCAACATTTTACAAGATGGATCTAGCCTTCTAATACACAGTAGCATTTGTCAAAATGACAAAGTAAACCAGAATGGGAAAAATGGATCAAGGATGACAAACCCCACAAGGATTGCAAGGGTATGATAACAAACAGCATGTATTGGAGAGGTAGGTCAATAGCTATCTGCCCAAGAGCATCTTCTCAATAGTTGTCTTGCTTGTACTGGTATATCAAAACTTGAGCAAATGATCTATTGTTAGGATTTCGACGAATACCAGTCTTTCGGAATCAAATTACCATACTCGAATGGTCATCGCGTGGAAACCACATGGTCAGTAATGGAAAAATGCATATCCTCACATCCTCAATATCTCGATCGATCTTGGACGTCATCTTTCGTAATCCTAGAATCCTTACGTTATGAACCCTTTCCTTATTTAGAAATATTTTCGGAATTTTATAGATTTTCCATTTTAGTATATTAAGCCCTGTTTCGTTTTCATACCTTTCC